>APFE030876133.1:0-35261 GCA_000404065.3 Pinus taeda
TCAACATGACGATGAAAATCTTTAAATCACAACTTTGTAAGGGCCTCCCTCTAGCCTGCATGGCTTTATTGGACATGGTTGAAGACCAAATTGACTAATCCCTAGACCTAATGACTGAAAATGACTCTTGTCCATTAAAATATCAAAAATTGACTGTCATGGACTTTAATAAACATTGATGAAAAGACCTAAGCCAGCAGGTGCTAGACATGAGGGGTAAGGGGTAATGAATGACAAGATCCTCCCATCAGATTATGGCATGCCCCTAGCGAAATGCAGCTGAGTGAATGGAGCTACACACCTAGAAATGAAATGCAGAAAGAGTTTTGATCTCTGACGGAGGACTGACAAGACTGACTCTAACATTGGCTCCAATGGGGGATGGTAGCTCCTTGGAGGTGCCAAGAACAACAGATCTCTGGAAGAGCTAGACAGTGTCTTCGTCCATTGGGCTATGGAGTCATTATTTCGACAAACAACACAAGACTCTGACTCATTTATGAAACTAAAATGACCGGAAAATTGACTCAAATTTGATATTGAAATGACTTGAAGACTAACTTGAAAAACTCTAACCAAACTGAAATAAGATGGTATTTATAGTGACAGTGGAAGCAGTGTCAACAACTCAGAAATGGTACCGCTTGAGCAATCAACAATTGATCGGTCCTCCTGGACAATCTTCCCCATTCATTTCCTTCAGAAGAAGGGCATTCTGACCCCGATATGCTGCAATCTTGAAGGGACCTGTAGTGTCCTATCTAGGGGTGCTAGATCGGTCTAAATTAATTGTCAACCAGGGTGCGTTTACTTAGAGGCGTGTGCCTAAAATATATAAGCATAAAGGATCTACTTTAAACCTATGACTCCTAAGTACAGTGCTGGGATTAAATCTATTGTTAAACTAGCAGTCAAAGTCTTAACTAAGCATTAAATCATATGTTATTAACAGCTAAAATGCAATCCACAATATGCTGTATATGACTATCTTGAAAGGCTCGGTCCCCTTACAGAGACACCAACATGAAACCCCTGTTCAATGTCATTCAACAATCATGAATATTTAATGAAGGCATGCAAAGGAAAATTCATAACCATTATCCGTATCAGTGTTTTATACACAACCCCGGGATCGAATCCTTTACGGGATGCAATTCACAATCCAGGAGAGGGTTTATTCAACACATGTACAGACATCTAATTAACGCATTCATCAACACAATCAAATCTCTAAAGCTATAAATCGTATTCAAGTTTCATTCAAACGATTGATTACAAAACAAAATTAAAACCACAATGTAAATACGATGCAACCATAAATGAAATGTAAACATAAATGAAATGTATGTCGGTATACCACACACGCAGGGCCCGTCCGCGTCTCTGGCACACCGAGATAATCACACCACGATCACAGTATTAAAACGAAGTATGTGATATTAGATTAAAAACCAAAGGCTCTGTTCTGAAGTGACAATGGAAAAACGTAACTGTAATATCAAAACGATAGTGTGTATGTAAATGAACATAGGTCCCGGTCCGGTCTTTTAATTACATGCATTACATCCCTTGAAAAGTGGATGTTTATCCATAGGCGGTTGTTGCTGCTTTTGGTAAAAACGCAGAGATGTTCCTAATCGACTTGTGCATATTAAAACTAGGAAACAACTTAAAAATCAAATGGACAAAAACTGAGTGCTGTTGCTGCCTTTGTGCCAACATGCCAGAGTTGACTAAGCGTTGACCGTGCATATAGGAGGAATGTTTCCAATGCGGGATAGGTGCTTGTCCATGCTTGGACATTCCTCTTTTCGCCCATGCCTTTCGCTCCGACCTAGCTGCCATGCCACATGTCACATAATAAGCCATTTATAGGTTGTTGAGACTTCCTGTAGTGATTTAGGCCTAAAATCCTAATTTATCAACATAAAACCCCTAAATCAATTAATATGCATTTCAACAACTAAAAACTATTAAATTAATTAATTTCCAAGGCATTTGAGGAATGGATGATGAGAAAAAGGGTAGGAAATGGTCATGTTTTGGGAGGGAAAAAGGGTCTTAGAATGGTACCAACATCTCTCCCCGACTTAATGACTTGGCATGTCCTCATGCCAACCCTGATGTGCTTCCTTTAAACTCAGTTCCTGCTTGTACCTCTACTGCCTTGAGTAGTGTGTCAACGTTCTTCTTTACCTGGGCATCTTTTTGGTCGTGGAGCTCTTGTTTCAGCCTCCTGTACTTTTCCTTTAGGGTCTTCTTTTGGCTGTACCACTTGGTGGCCCACTTGCAAATGTCGGTCTGCTCCACTTCCAGCTCACTAACCCGCTCTTTCAACTTGTTGTTTTTCATTTGACTTTCCTTGCTCTGTGTACGAAGCATTTGATTTTCCTTTTTAATGACTTTCTCTAACATATTGGCTTCCATGAGCTCCTCTTTTAGTTTTTTGATTTGCCGCTCTAGTTTCTTTTGTTTCTTACTGGGAGGTGGAGACCCTCTCTCTTGCTTGTTATTGCTCTTGACTTCTATATCAGCTCTCGGGGGTGAGTGGCTTTCAATATTCACATTGGCTTCTGGCTCTGGTGGTGAATGATCACTACTTCGAATGTCCATCTGTATAGGCACATTAGACTCTTCTTGTAGCTGGACTTTCGATGCCCTCCTCGTCCTTCTTGAGTAGGTGGTGAACACCTTGTCTTGTTCTGCTCTTTTTGCATCTTCTTTCCTCATCTATCTGGTTCTTACACTGCTCACAGGTACCTTGTTAGCTCTGGATGAGGCCGGAATCTCCTCATCAATATCTCTCATAAACCCTGAGTCCTCTGGTGATTTTTCTTTGTCTTCCTCGTCCCTAATCTAGTTGGCAGTGAGGAATTCCTTCCATGTCTTTCCTTGTCTTTGCATTTCGTCTTCAATAAGGATTTTAATTAAACCAAAATGGTATAAACTTTTATCCTCATTCCCTTTCTGCTTCTGAATAGTTTTAGACATTTTGGTTAGGCTTTGTAGCAAGAAGTATGGCAAGCTAATAATGCATTGTTTCTTTATGTGCAACAATAATTTTATGTGATACAAATAGATGATGCTATAGCGGCCTTCACAAGTCACGAACTTCTGGAGGATGTAAACCATCTCGTCCCAAGGATGCACGAGCCAACTTCGTGGGACACCCTTCTTCCAATTTTTTGCTGAGACTCGTGACCTGGACATAAATTGGGTCCATGATTTTTCTTTAAACTGCTTGGTCTTGAAGTATTTTTCCCCCTCTGGACTAACCCCTGTTGCTTGGGCAATGGTGTCCTATGAGACTCTAAATGAGAAAGTGCCTATCAAGGCCTTCTCCCCATTGAACGTGAATGCAAATTGTTTGGCAACTTCTTCGTTGCTTCCTTTGAATTTTTCTAGGAATGGTAACCACTGTATGTCCCTAGGGATTGAAATACAGTCCTCGTGGTACTGAGAGCTGTCAAATATCTTTGGCTTGACCCTGCTTGTCATCTTGGTAGAGGGTCGAGCTTCCTATCTTGCGAATTTTAACAAGGAGGTTTGAGTTGTTACCTGAGATAATCGCTCCTTTAATGCCCACTGTGTTGTTGGGTCGGTTTGGTATGGAGCTCGACGAGATTCGAAACTCTGTCCTCCATCCTTTTTATGGGAGCTTATGCCTTTGGAAGCTTATGCACCAGCGTATGTAGTTGGAATTTGATACCACTGTATATAATCCTAGGAGTAAATAAAAACGACCACTGTTTTTTTTTCTTGTAATGAGCTCGATTCAGACTGCATTTAATTTCAAAACAGAGCAATGATGATAGTATTACTTGTATGAACGTTGTGATAGGAGCACCGAGAGGTGTGTGTACGTCGGGTGGTGAATCATCACTCGGCCCATGCAACCAAATGAATAGGCCGGCTGTCCTTTGCTTTGGTATAATGACCCTTTTGTTTTGTTTTTTTTTTTAATTTTTTATTTATTTGAATTTTTTTCAAAAAGGGTATTCTATTAATAAAATTTTTCAAAAATAATAGCCACGTGTCCTGTTGGTATTCTTCTAAGGGAAGGTGTAAATTTCAGAAATGGATATGGCAGTAATGGTTGTGGATATGGGATGTTTAGGGAGTATTGGAGTTAGGGGTGTATGAATTTTAGAGTAGGGAGTAGATTGGGGTAGGGAATAATTTAGGGAAATAAGAGAGAATGGAAATATGCCTTTGGAACTAATTACTAACAGTCATAGCTATTAAAATAACATAAAAATTAATCTAGGAAATTAAGTGTTAAAAACAAGGAATACATTACACTATTTGACTGCTGTGGCATTGACATCTGAGTAGAGCTAACTTTGACTGTTGTTTGATTTCTTTGCTGTGTAACAGGTCCCTCTGCAGTGCTGAAGATGTTTATGCAATTCTTTGTATGCATGCAGGTGCTGCTGAGCTTGGTTGCTTGATTGATGAAGTCTTGATGAAGTCCTGATCCTGCTGTTGTAGAAACTTGCTGAAGATGTATTGAAATGACTTTTCTTTTGAAGTATCAATCTCCTAACATGTCCCTTTGATATGTCTAAACAGGTCCCTTACTGCTGATATTCTGTTGGTGCTAGTAGCATGGTCTCTTTGGACAGAACAGGTCCCCCTGCATGATATTTACAACCAGGTCCCTCTGATAGAAAATAATGACAAGACAGCTTATTCACTGGAATGGTGGAGGAAAATTAAAAAATTTACAGTGGAGAGATAAAAATAAGAATACTGATGCTCCTCTCCCCACAAAATTTTTGACTTGTCCTCAAGTCAACATTTAGCTGGAAACATGAAACAATGATAAAAGAAAAGAATTCTTACTCGCCAACGAATTGGTTTTCAAGTAGGAATTCGAGGTTAGATTGTGCCAGAATTTGGTTTTCACATCTAACCCATTGATTTTTTTTTTTTTTTTTTATGTTTGCGTATTTTTTTTCTCTCTCTTTTTTTTTTTATATATGTTTTTTTTTTAACAATTGAAAGAAAATACTAAGGTAGGGAGACTGTAGCTGAGGGCTGTAGTATCTCAACCTCACTTGGTTGAGAAACTGTGTGTAGAAAATCTTCCTTGCTGATGGGCTTGGTGTAAAGTTGCAAGCGATGCCCATTTACAGTAAATGAATGGCCTTCCCCATCAATAGTTGTGAGTTTTACAGATCCATTGTCATAAACCTGGACAATTTCATAAGGGCCCATCCAGTGGGTGGTGAACTTGGCTTTGTGGTCTCTAAACTTAGAATCAAAAAGTAGAGCCCAGTCACCTTCCTTAAATTGTTTCTTCTTTATATGAGCATCATGCCACTGCTTCCTTTGTTTTTGCATGAGGATGGTGGTCTCCTCTGCTTGCTGCCTCATTTCATCCAGCTGGTTAAGCTGCTGGATTCTTTCTTTTTGTGCCTCATCCAAGTCAATTTGTAAATCAGCAGCTAGTTTAAAAGTGTGAATCTGAAACTCAATAGGAAGCATTACCTCCTTACCGTACACCAATTGATATGGTGTAAAGCCCGTAGTATCCTTCCAGGTGATTCTGTAAGCCCAGAGTGCATCCTTGAGTTTTTCCTCCCAATTCTTCCTGTTCATGGCAACAATTTTAGTAATGATTCCCTCCAAAGTTTTGTTTGTAGATTCCACCTGCGCATTGGCCTGTGGATGATAGGGTGTGCTTTTCCTATGCTTGATCTTATATTTGTCTGTAATGTCCTTGACTAACTTGGAGGTGAATTGGGTACCTTGATCAGTTACTATCTCTCTTGGTACTTCGTATCTAACAAAAATCTCTTCAAACAGGAAATTGACAACTGTGTGTTCTGTGGCTCTTACCAGTGCTTTTGCTTCAGCCCACTTTGTGACATAATCAGTACATACTAATATGTACTTCTTACTATTGGAGGATGGGTTGATAGGTCCTATGAAGTCTAGAGCCCATTTGTCAAATGGCTCTAGGTGAACTTGGGGCTGAAGGGGCATCTCATCGGTAGCTGTTGGCCTGCCCATTCTTTGGCAAATGTCACAACTCTTTACATACTTCTTGGCATCCTTGAAAATGGATGGCCAGTAGTATCCAAGAGTTAGAACTTTGAACGCTGTCCGCTTAGCTGCAAAATGCCCACCACACGGTTCATCATGGCAAGATTTTAAAATATCAAGTACCTCATCATTTCTTACACATCTTCTGATGATCATGTCATAGCCAGTGTAAAATAGATCGCCATTGAGCCATGAATATCTAGCACTTTGTTTGACTAGTCTTTTCCTTTCCTTTGTGGTAAAGTGTGGAGGGGTCCTTCCTGTAGACAAGTAATTAGCCAAATCAGCATACCAAGGATTGACTATAGAAATGGCAAATAAATGTTCATCGGGGAAAGATTCTTCAACTAGAACAACCTCACCTTGGTTTTGCAATCTAGAGAGGAAATCTGCCACCTGGTTTTCTTTACCTGGTCTATCTAACACGGTGATGTTGAATTCCTGTAACAATAGCAACCATCTGGTAACTCTGCCACTGGTTATTGGTTTGTTCATTAAATGTTTTATGGCAGAATGGTCAGTATGCACAAAGACTTCATAACCAGTAATGTAATGGCGAAATTTGTTCACAGCATATATGATAGCAAGTGTTTCCTTCTCTGTGACCGTGTAGTTTAACTCTGCAGGTGTTAGATTTTTGCTAATGAAGTAAATAGCATAAGTGCAAGATTCTTCTTTTTGGCCTAATGATGCACCTACTGCAGTGTCAGATGCATCTGTAAAAATATGAAATGGCAAGCTCCAATTAGGCCCTCTCAAGATTGGTGCAGTTGATAATTTCTGTTTGAGTAATTCAAATGCATGTTGGCAATTTTCATTCCAACTAAAAAGTACATCTTTGGACAGAAGTTTAAACAGAGGTAAAGCTATCTTACTAAAATGTTCAATGAATCTCCTATAATAGCTTGCGTATCCAAGGAAACTTCTTACCTCTCTCTGATTCTGCGGTATGGGTAAATCGACAATGATCTGGATCTTTGTTGGGTCAACTGTGATTCCTTGAGAGGAAATATAGTGGCCTAACACTATCCCTTCGTTCAACATCATAAAACATTTCTCATTGCTGAGGGACAGGTTAGATTCAATACATCTTTTTAAAACTCTCTCAAGGTTTTCTAATGCATGGTCAAATGAATTGCCGTATACTGAAAAATCATCCATATACACTTCAACACAATCATGAATTAAATCAGCGAAAATAGCTAGTACAGCTCGCTGAAATGTAGCTGGAGCATTGCAAAGTCCAAACGGCAAAACATTGTAAGCATAAGTTCCCCAAGGACAGGTGAAGGTGGTTTTGTCCTGGTCTTCTGGGGCTATCCTTATCTGGTTGTATCCACTGAAACCATCAAGGAAAGAGAATGATGATTTGCCAGCGAGGGTGTCTAAGACTTGGTCGATAAATGGAAGTGGAAAATAGTCTTTAAGTGTGGCTTTGTTTAGTTGTCGGTAATCGACACAAATACGCCACTTACCATTTTTCTTGGGCACCACAACCAATGGGGATACCCACTGATTGTTAGAAATAGGATATATAAAATTAACTCTCAATAGTTTTTGTAACTCGTCTCTGACAATATCTTGAAGTACGGGGTTCATCCTTCTTTGTGGCCGCCTCACTGGTTTAATAGTATTGTCTGTGTAAATATGATGAGTGCATGTGTCAGGATGAATGCCATGCATGTCGGTATAATCCCAAGCAAAGGCTTTCTGGTATTTTCTCAAGAGTTGGATCAATCTTTCTTGTTGAGATGAGTCCAAATGATTGCCTATGTTCAAAGTTTTCCCTGGACTGATCTCTATAACCTTACTCTGAGTGTTGGTGATGGATTGAACTGGAAAAATGTCATGAAAAGTGGTTTGTAAAGAGTGGATGGTGCATGTCTCCTGAAAATTTTGAGCTAAAAGTATATCTGCAGCATGATATTGGTCATGTCTCAAATTTTCAGAGATATCCGGTTGAGCAAGAAATAGTTCTACCAAATCATTATTGTCATGTTCTTGAAAATTATAGATTTGGTCAATGCTGAAAAGGGGTTGTACTTCATTTTTGTCATTAAATTTGTCATCAAGCCACAAATTATGTGTAACTGCTGGTGATTGTGTCGATGGGTAGAGGGTAAGTTGTTTTCTCTCAGTCCCTCTCGAAATGATCATGTTGCCAAATCGACATCCTATAAATGCATCAGCAGTTGCTAACCATGGCCTACCAAGAATGATAGGGTGTCCTCCTAAATTAGATTTGGGTTGGAGGACTAAAAAGTCCACCGGATACTCCCAGGAGTCCAGTGAGACAATTATGTCTTCCAAAATCCCTTCAGGAATCACTTTAGACCTATCAGCTAATTCAAGAACAATTTTTGTATGTTGCAGATTGGTAAGCTGAAGTGTTCTCATGGTCTCTAAGGTCATTACATTAATTGCAGCTCCAAGATCGATCAAAGTGTTTGGAATTTGTATGTTGTTAATGACGGTGGTTACTTTGGGAATGCCAGGATCAACATACTTTTCTATGGAAACGGTATTGGTCATAAGTCCTGCTAAATGTCCTATGACATGAATAGTTTGAGGATCAATCCTTTTTCTAGCAGGCTTCTTGAGGCACATGTCTTTGATGGTGTTAGTGTAGATAGGAATGTCTTTTATAGCTTGCAGTAATGGAATTTTTATGTAGACATTTTTAAGCTCATCTAAGACATCAAATTGTGGTATGGACAATGGAGGTTTGATTTGGACCAATTGGTCTGGAAAAGGTGGATTCAATTGTTGCATTTGCTTATCACTGATATCATTGTTTGATTTCTGCTGATTTGTTATCTCTTTTTCGTTTTCTATATTTTCTTCTCGCCTATCTGTTATTGGAGACTCTTTCTGGAGTACCTTGCCAACCTCAAGTTTATGTTCTGTAAAGGTAGTGTGGAATATGAAGTTCCTTCCTCTATATTGTAGGCTGGCCTCTCTGCTCTATTATTCGGATTTGGGACAGTTTGAGCAGGAATTTGTGTGGGTCTGGAAGGTTGTGAGTTAGTTGGAAATTGGAGTTGTGGTGGATTTATTGGTGGAGGAGCAGGCAATGCTTGTTGAGTAGGCTGAGGTGGATAAACAACTTGTTGAGGGTACTGCTGATATGGTTGAGGATGTGAATATTGTTGGTATGGTTGTTGATATGATGGATATGATTGAGGATATGTAGGGTAAGGTTGAGAATATTGTTGAGATGGTCTCCATTGTTGCTGTGGGTTGTTTTGGTGCTGCCATGGCATTGGTACATTCCATGAATTCTGTACATACATCTGATCATTCACAGGAAATTGCAAGTTTTGATTTGGGAACATACCTTGAGGTGCTGGCCTTGGCTGCCATGGTCTTTTTGCGCCCATGTAATACATGTTTTCCATCTCTGCATTGGCTGCCATGTTATAGTTCTGCAAAACCTTAACTTTAGGACAGTTAAATATGTCATGATGTTCAGTACAGAAAGCACAAACTTGAATGCTATCTAGTGGACAGTCCTTTAATGCATGTTTCTTCCGGCACTTGGGGCAGAAAATAGACATTACCTGATCCTCAACTTCTTGTTTCTTTTTGGCTTTTAAAGTGTCAATTTGGTTCCCTATTGTGCTTAATAAATCTATCTTGAATTCTTCTAACAGGTTGCCTATCTCAGCCCTTGTGACACTTGTTGAATTGGACTTAGTGGCCTTGGATGACAAGGTTCTTTTTCCCAACTTAGCTTTACTCCTTGAATACTTTTCGCATAGATCAGCGATTTCTTCAAAGGGTAAAACAGAGATGTCACCTTTACCCATTAAATTGAGGTCATCCATATATTCTTCTCTGATACCTTTCAAGAATATTGTGCGGGTCAGTTCAAGAGGCATAGTTCGGTGTTTAGATTTTTGTAAGTTATAGATAAACTGTTCCAAGTATTCCTCTAAGGTTTCATCCTCTTGTTGGGTCATTCTAAAGATGTCATCTTTAGAGTCTTTGGATCTGCAATAAGGTTGATATTTCCTTAGAAATACTTTTCTCATATCATCCCAATCTGTGATAGTATGTTCACCAAGCCCCATGAACCATCTCAAGGCTGATGCTTTTAGTGTGGCTGGAAAAAGTCTGAGCCTATGGGCATCATCAGTATAGCCATATGTCCGAAATACAATGTCAAATTCGAACAAGAATGAGTCCGGATCTTCTGAAGCCATACCATAGAAATTAGGTAGCACTGATGGTGGTATATTTTTCATTTTGATCTCATCATCTTCTTGTGGTTCTTGTATGGGAAAAGGAAAAGTGGACTCTTCCTCATCTCTCTGTCTTTGATGTGGTGCTGACCCATCTCCTTCCTCAGCCATCTTAGTAGATTTCTCTGTATCAGAGTCAATTCCTTCAAAGAGGTGATTAAGGTAAGAGTGTTCAGTGTCTGGAATGTGTTCAATTTCTGGAGTGTATTGAATCACTGCACTACTTTCTCCTTGTGTGGCAGACCTAGAAAAGTCCCTCTTCTAAGATTTATGTATGTATAAAGTTTGCCTTTCAACGAGAGTGAGTCTCTGTCCTGATTTTTGTTTATCCTCTAATGCTTGAATGAAATTTTCCTCGGCTGGTGTTGAATTCTTTACAGAGTCTGCTTCTGATGATGATGGGTTAGTTTTTGAATGGTGGGGGGTTCTTCTGAATCTACCCTGATTTTCTCTAAACCTAGGCATAAATTAACATGACTTTTAACTAGATTTTTGTTGATTTTTGTCTATTAAATTTTTCAATCCTTTAAGTACGCCTCCCCGACAACGGCGCCAAAATGTAGTGTCCTATCTAGGGGTGCTAGATTGGTCTAAATTAATTGTCAACCAGGGTGCGTATACTTAGAGGCGTGTGCCTAAAATATATAAGCATAAAGGATCTACTTTAAACCTATGACTCCTAAGTACAGTGCTGGGATTAAATCTATTGTTAAACTATCAATCAAAACCTTAACTAAGCATCTTTTAATCCGCGATAATGAAGAGGCAACAAAGAGTCACTCCAAAGCACACTGATCGCCCGATCGAGCTGGCTGACCTGGCAGGGGTTAAAATGACGTCCCGGCGGCACACGCTCGGAGGAGTTATGATGTTCGAACAAGGGAGGTTTAATACAGGCAGGTGGAGCGGCTGGCAGGGAAATCAGTTCATGCAGGGGATCAGTAATGCAGGTGGCTCGAGTGTTGGATGGGACGGCAAATCGGTGAGCAGCCCGAAGCATTATGGAATGAACCGGGAGAAAGGATCCAGGTATAACCACGATCATAACTCAACAAGGACGCGCATAGATAAAACCGAGAGCAGGGGAGGGATAACAGTCCGAGAATTTCGCTATTTTTCAGTTTGCAGGGACCTGGTGCGCTGTGGGTTTTGGTCTAGTCGAGGAGTGCTCAATTCCTTCCCGACTGATTGCCTCCTGGTGAGCTGGTGGAATAGGGTAGTTGCTGTTAGAGAGCTGCGAGGTGAGAGGTGCAGAGGAGACAGGATAATGGAAGGAGAAGGCAGCGCAAGCGGGAGGAGGTGGCTATGAAGCGGGAGGCAGGAGGTTCAGCATATAAGTTTGGAGGATCTGAAGGGTAAACGGAAGGTCGAAACAGAAGGGAATCTGCATGTTCAGTTTGCGGAAATCTCCGAAGAGGACAACGAAGAACAGCAAGACATCCAGGAGGAGGAAGCCTGGAGGAACCGGTGGAAACGCTTGCCGGGTGAGGACAGCGAAGATAATGAGGTAGAGAGGGGCTATGCTGGTGGCAGAAGCAGAGGAGACCTGCGGGGTAGAGGGCGAAGGGGACGAGGCCGAAGGGGCCGAGGTGGACGTAAGCGAAGGGACATGGCGAAGGGGAGAAGTCGGAGGGGACGACAGTGCAGCCCTGTCCAGATTCCAGAGGACGAGCCAGCGGCGGATGAGGACTCTAGGCGGACCAGGCAGACGATCAGTGACAGAATCCGAATGGCAGAGAGGGATTACAGGGTAAAGTCGAATCCTAAAGTGAGGAAAATTATGGAGCATTGGGAGGAGGATGCCATTCAGGCGTAGTTAGAAGAGGAAATGGATGAATGTGCTGCTATTATGCCTGACCCTGGCCATACCAGGGGCAGAATGACCTTGTATAAACAATCCCTCCATTTATACTGGGTCATGAAGTGTCTTATGGTCGAAGCCTTAGAGCAGGTTGCCATGGAGATGGCAGAAATGGTTCAGGGCCTTCCCAATGTGAAAAAGGAGCTGAAGGACATTGTTATCACCATGCTCCTTCAGGAAAAAAGACTGGAGGACTTGCAGAACCAGCTCGTGGCAAGTGGAGTTTTGGTTAAATAGGAGAAAGGCCAGCAAGGTGCCCCAGACAAGTAGAGCTTAAGGCATGTTTCTTGGTTTCTGGATTTTTTGGTTTTCTGTTCCCTTTTTGGCATATAATCCATGTTTGTCATGATAAATAGCTTTGAACTAGTAGACTTTTGTATGACCGTAGATATAGAAGTCGTTCTGGTTAACTGGTTTGACACAGTGATAAACTTTAAATTTTGTTTGAATCTGCCTCTTTTTTGGGGCGATCTAGAGTCCCGGTTTCCCTTCGGGGCGGGATGAGATTATGATGTAACCGTTGTATATATTTGTTTATAGTAATTGAAATACTCAGCTTACAAAAAAAAAAAACCTTAACTAAGCATCAAACCATATGCTATTAACAGCTAAAATGCAATCCATAACGTGTTGTATATGACTATCTTTAAAGGTTCGGTCTCCTTACAGAGACACCAACATGAAACCCCTGCTCAATGTCATTCAACAGTCATTAATATTCAATGAAGGCATGCAAAGGAAAACTCATAAATATCGTCCATATCAGTGTTTTATAAACAGCCCTGGATCGAATCCTTTACGGGATGCAATTCACAATCCAGAAGAGGGTTTATTCGAACACATGTACAGACATCTAATTAACGCATTCATAAACACAATGTAAGCATCAATCAAATCTCTGAACATATAAATCATATTCAAGTATCATTCAAACGATTGACTGTAAAACGAAATTAAAACCACAATGTAAATACAATGCAAACGTAAATGAAATGTCAGTATACCATACACGCAGGGCCCTTCCGCGTCTCTGGCACACCGAGATAATCACACCACGATCACAGTATTAAAACAAAGCACAGAGATTGTAATGCAATATTATATTGAAACCAAAAGCTCTGTCCTGAAGTGACAATGTAAAAACGTAACAATCTGCAATATCAAAACGATAGTGTAAACGAACATATGTCCCGGTTCAGTCTTTTAATTACATGCATTACATCCTTTGAAAAATGGATGTTTATCCATAGGCGGCTGTTGCTGCTTTTGGTAAAAACACAGAGATGTTCCTAATCTACTTACGCATAAAATCAAAATCAAAATAGGAAACAACTTAAAATCAAATAGATAAAAACTGAATGTTGTTGCTGCCTTTGTGCCAACATGCCAGAGTTGACTAAGCGTTGACCGTGCATATAGGAGGAATGTTTCCAATGCGGGATAGGTGCTTGTCCATGCTTGGACATTCCTCTTTTCGCCCATGCCTTTCGCTCCGACCTGGCTGCCATGCCACATGTCACATAATAAGCCATTTACAGGTTGTTGAGACTTCCTGTAGTGATTTAGGCCAAAAATCCTAATTTATCAACACAAAACCCCTAAATCAATTAATATGCAATTCAAAAACTATAAACTATTAATTAATTAATTTCCAAGGCATTTGAGGAATGAATGATGAGAAAAAGGTAGGAAATGGTCATGTTTTGGGAGGGAAAAAGGGGTCTTAGAATGGTACCAACAAGCATCTTCCTCTACATGAAAGTGCCTTGATACAATTTCTTTAAGGTATCCCACATTTCCTTTGTCATCTCCTTCTCAGCAATATGCTAGACCACATGATCCTTGACCCCATCAAGGATTATGCATTTCGCCTTGGCCATCACATCTTCATACTTTTTGTTATTAGCTGGGTCGATTGGGATAGCCACAGTTCTCAAGTTGAAGGCCTCGATGCAATGTCTATCTAGAACAGACAAGATCCTGGCCTTCCAGATGACAAAGTTGGATGCCCTGTCCAGCTTGTCCTGATCTCTCAGTCCATTCATGGCCATCTCTTTGTTCTTCTTTTAGACTCCTCTGAGTCTTTAATTACCTCCTAGAAGTTTTCTGCTAGACTCCCGCTGAGTCTTGATTTCCCTCCTGGAAACCTGCCTGCCAACCATCGAGTCGCACCTCTCTGATCTCTTATGCTCCTGCAACACTGATCTAGATTCCTTGGCTAGAAATGCACCTAGATAGTGACTCCCTCTACCTTGCTTCTGTCTCGTTAGGTACTATTCTGCCTCAACAGCAACAGCACCCCACCAGCTTCATTCTCTGTAATCTGCCCACAGCTTCCTATGCCCCAGCAACTGAAGAACTAAGCCTCTAGGCTCTACGCAATCTCGGGAAGGCTGATTTCTCCCTTGGCCAACTCCGTCAACCCTCCTTATCTCTACATGTCTCTTTGTGAGCCTCTTCTGCCTTCTTCTGTCTCTGTGCTAGCCTCTCTCTGGCTCAAATTGATGATGCAAGCCCTCTGCGCAATCCTTCTATGTTGCTTTATGCCAGGAATAGCTTTTGCCACTCAGGACAACTGTTTCTGTTGCAAATTCTCTGATTCAGCTGGTGCCTTCATCGCTTCTGTGATCTACAACACTCTAATACCATGTTGAAATTTCTAAGTATTACCCATTAGAAATTTTATATGTATTCTCTGGTTTACTTCACCTACTTGTTTAGTTACTAACAAGTTATTTAACCATATAAATATTGAAATAAACACAATATATTCTTAACCATCTATAGATCAACGGCTGAAAGAAATAGACAAACACACAAGGGACATCGTTATTTTTGGACAATCGTCCCTGGAAAAAACCAACTTGGGAAAACCAATGTAGAAATTTTGATGGTTTTATTATTAAGAAGCTTTTGTTGAGTACATTGGGTGTCAAATTGGCTCACCCGACAAAGATAAAAAATCTGGCAGTAATACTTCTCTTCAATAGCAGATATTCTGAAATTCTTCCCCACAAAACCCTCCCCAACACAATCTGAAGCACTACTTCAGCCCTCCTAGCCTTTACGTCACCCTAAAACCTTCTGCATCAGCCCTCTGAGGCTCTGCGCAACCTCTCTAGCCCTCTGTGTCACTTCTGCGGCCTTTTCATGGATGATGCAAGCCCTTCTGGCACCTGCGTGGCTCCCTCTAGATCTGTGTCAGCCTCTCTACTTCTGCATTGATCTTCCAGCACTATCTCTACTTCTCTACCTTGTACTCACTACCCCTCGTTGCAACTTTGATCATTGGTTCAATTTCTTTTAGCAAACCTCGATCTAGAAAATTAAGCTGATTGATCACTCTGGTGTATCTCCAACTGACCCTCAATCCTCCTCTTATACTTTTTATCTTAAGTCTTCAACGGCCGAGATTACATCTCTAATAAATGGCTAAGATTATATTTGGCTTGATCCATGTCATTTAGAACATTCTAACCTAGTTTTATATTAATACCCATTAATATTTTTATTTTCCTAAGTTTAGACTTAGGAACTCCATTAAAAATATTAATTATTCTAATATCTCCTTTACCGGGCAGAATTTCCCCAAACCATTTCTAGGTCTTGGAGACCTCATGCGCTTTGGCCTCTCCACCAATTTTCATGGCTAGATCACATCTTATGCTACCCCAAATCAACAATATGGGGGGACAACAACCACCCCCCCAGGTCGCAGGGTTTACAGGGGGACGACAGCGCCCTTGCACAGGGTATCCCCAGGAAAAAATATATTATGTGGACCTAATAATAGTTGGGCAGACCCACAAATGGTGCTTGGACCTACCCATGGTTTTGTGCATGGGTTTTTCACATGGTTTTGGGAATTATGTTTTTATTCCCATGGTATTTTGTAGATCTGGTCAAGGGAGCTACGGTTATGTTCTAATCTAGAGTTATGGGTTGGGGTTTATGAATGCTTCAACTGTTAATATAGGTTGTCAATGATGTCAATATATCAGTTTTTGTGATGGCAAATTCTTTAATACATGATGTGTCCTCTTAATGCCCATTGATCTTAATACTACTCATGGAAGATCCAAGGATTGAATACAGACATAATAGAAATAGTGGAACGAAGAGGAAAGATATTGAAATCCATCAAAAGAGAAAGAGAAAGAGTAAAGAGGAGAAGCCATGAAGCCAAAGAATAAGAGGAAGAGTTCATCAGAAGCCCTCAAGGAAACAGGTTATCGCATATGCCCAAGGGTAAGTGTTATCTGAAGAACAAAGAGCAACAGGGATATCAGAGGAGCATAAACAGAGTTATCAGAGGTCACAAGAAGATAAGCCATAAGAGAAACAGCTATCGGAAGAGCGGAAGAGTGAAGAGAATTTAGAGGAGCAAGAACCCAAGAATAAAACCATTGAATAACACCGCATCAAAGAATTTATATCGGAGGAACTTTATCGGCGGTTCTATTATATTAAGTTATTTAAACACTTCTTAAACCCCCGATTGCAAAATTATTAAATTCAAGAAATGAACGGCGGAGGAATAGATCTGGATCGTCAGATCGACAGATCTGTTAGATCGACGGTGATTAGCAACTGCAGGGGTAGGAAAGTATGGATTTCCTTGATCGTGGCTGAACTCCTGCACTCAATCCTAGCTATCGATCTCATATTCAACTCTTATATCACAGTCAACTGCGAGGGTTAAGGCCGTTTTAATCTGCGTGCTAGTCGAAGTCCCGTAAACCATAGATTGTGATATAATACACAAACCTGATAGATCCATTAGAACATACCTTTATGTAGTATCACATCCAGATATCGGGGAAGTTACACAAATCACAAAGGGTTGTCACCCCAGACCGTCGATTACGATAAATCCCCCAAACCGCCAACTGGGATAGCGTTGTGGACCCGCTGCACCATTATAGCATGACTTAATAAAATATCACATTCATAGTAATCGTAAGTTTCAAAGGGATGTCAAACCATTGATTGTGATAGAGGTGTGAACCCGACAGACTTATTAGAAATGGTTTATTAAATATCGCATCCACTACGGGGTGATATGTGAATATCGGTGATATTGAATGTTGTGATTGCAAGATTCTCATGAAGTTGTGATTGCGGGATTAAAGCCATGACATGTGGGGACCTTTATTAATGTGGATTTTCGTAAAGTTGCAATTGTGGGAGCCTTAGCAAATTACGATTGCGATAAAGTGGTGGACCCAATGGGTTTATCAAAACAATTTAATATAATATCGCATCCAATAGGGGCAATCAGCCATCGGCCATGTTATGGGAACGACTTGTAAAAGACCTCCGAAATTTGCGATTACAATTAAGGCAATGACATGGCATGTGGGACCTCCCTGTGGGTATAGCCTTTGTTATATGGTTTTCATGAATAATCAAGTCTATGGATGAAAGACTCTTCGATATAATTTTAATATGCGAACTCATAAGTCGGCCTCTCCTCCCAATGAACGTGTCTTTTGGTTATTGGCAAAACTCACATATATACAAGTTGAAACAGTTCACTTCAGGTCATCGATCTCAAGCATCTATTAGAAAGAAGAAGTAACAGTTCACAACTTGTGAACTTGAAGAAACAAAGGAAGCAGAATATCAAGAAGTCAAAAGGTTGAGTGAGTGAAAAAGGAATCCAAAGGTTGAGTGAACAAAAGTGAAAACTGAAGGTCGAGCGAGCGAAGAAGGAAGCTGAAAGGTCCAGCAGAAGAATAAGGAAGTCAAAGGTCGAGCGAGCGAAGAAGGAAGCTAAAAGGTCCAGCGAAAGAAAAAGGAAACTGAAGGTCGGACATTCTATTGCCTAGGTTATTTATTGAAAAACTCGGACCTGTGTTTGATAGTGATTGAGATAACAATTCAAAACGATGCTTCTGCGGATCTAAGAATATTATCTGAGTATGAACATGGTTGTTTTTAATTGAATTCACAATATGAAACTATGACAGTCACTCCTCTAAAGAAGTCACTCATGAAGTAGTTAGTCCTGAAGTAGTCACTCCTGAAGCATTTACCATGACAGTGAGAATAGAGGCTTGAAACAGAGAGTTGTTTTTGTGTAGAGCTTAGTGCATTTCATTGTAGACACATTGAAGTTGTGTGAAGACTATTATATATCATGATGGGTATTTGAAATTGTCATAAGGTAACTTTGTAGACTCTGTTTGGGCAATATGAAGAATTGTGAGGACTCCTTCATATGAAGACAGGTTGTCATTGATGTAGCAGTGAAGTTGTAGATTGACAGAACATAGTGAAGAAGATTTTGAGAGTAGTGTAATACAATCAAAACATTTCTTGACAAAGCAAAACTAGAGGGTTGGAGCCCTTGGGTTTGGTGCCTCAAAATTGGAAGGATTGGTGTCCTTGGAGTTGGTGCTCCTAAATCTAAGGTTGGTGCCTTGACAAGATAGGGTCGGAGCCCTTGTGGTTGGTGCCTCAGGATTGGAAGGATCAGTGTCCTTGGAGTTGGTTCTCCTAAACACAAGGTTGGTGCCTTGAGAAGATAGTGTTGGTGCCCTAGAGGTTGGAACCTCACAAAAGACCAAGTTGGTGCTTGGAAACAGGATGGAGCCTTATATATATTGTACCTGATTTATTGTAAATATTATATTAATAAAATCATTTATTCCTATTGTTCATTTTGTGTTCTAAATATAAATGATTTAACTAGTAAAAATAACAATTGAAAAGGAATATTGATTCACCCTCCCCCCGCTCAGTATTTCCAACATCGGCATGTATATATATGTATTGTAACATTGAAAGGAATATAATGAAAAAAAAATTTGGTAGTCCCCGTTTTGGGATCCAGGGGGAAATATTTATGTATATTTGTTTTATGTTCTCGTCATTGTTTATTTTTCTATTTTAACAATTCGTTTGTAGGTAATTTTTGTACAAGGTTCAAATCTATATTTGGTATCAGAGAAATTTCAATTTCAAGGGGATGCCTTTGTTGTTGAGGGGTTTTTCTTGGACCTATGGTAGACCATGTTATAGTGGTAAATCTACAGGATCGATTCTTGCGGTGAAAGAAGATGGTGAACAGTGGAAAGATAGAGATCGAGAAATTCAATGGACAAAGTTTTGAGTTGTGGAAGCTCAAGATGGAGGATCTGTTGATGGATAAAGATCAGAGGATCACGGTAGATACAAGTATTAAACCAATGAAAATGTCAATAGAATACTGGGAGAATTTGGATTGGAAGGAAAAGAGCACAATACAGTTGTGTATCTCAGATTCAGTATTGTTAAATGTATCAGGGAAAGCTCTAGTGAAGGATTTTTGGGACAAGTTAGGGACTTTGTACCAATCTAAGTCTCTGGTGAATAAATTGTTCCTATTGAAAAATATGTATAACCTGAGATGAAAGATGGAGACATGGTAACAGAGCATATGAACACCTTTAATACTGTGTCAAGGCAATTTTTATCTATTGAAATAAAAATTCTAGACGAAGATAAGTGCATCAGTTTGTTGTGTTGTCTACCAGATTTGTGGGATAGTTTGGTTGTTTCTATAGGTAGAAATACAACTACCTTGAAGTTTGACGAAATAGTCTCATCCTTGTTGTTGGAGGAGATGAGACAGAAAAATATGGAGAGCCAAAATGGAGATGCTTTGTCTGTAAGAGGACGGTCTCAGAACAGAAATAGAAATAAGTCCTTGAGTGGGAGATCTATATCTCTAGGCCTGTAAAGGTATCTTAGAAATGTGCAAAAGAAGTGCACTACAAAAAGGATTGTAAATCTAAAACTCCTACAAAAGGAAATGGATATGATGATGCTCCTTTTGTAGAGGCAAAAACCACCTTAGATGAAGGTGGGGATGTGTACTTGGCTTCTTCTTCAAGTACACATGTAGATCATGAGGCATGGTTGATTAACTTAGGTGCATCCTTTCACTTTACTCCCCATAGGGAGTGGTTCTGTGAGTACGATAAATGCAATGGTGTACGATGGTGGTGATGTATTCCTAGGGGATGACAGGAAGGCCAGAATCATTGGTGTTATCGGGAGTAGTGTCCACTCGAATACTACTATTCCCACTAAGATTGGTAGCTATCTTAGAAACAAACAATTAAAGTCTACTTTTGTTTTCCTTTATGAAAATAGATAAGAGTGGAACAAAGGAGACCAACCTTAGTCTTGCGCTTGATTTCCTTGTTTGATTCCTCTGCTTCCTGATAGAGCTTTGTCACTTCTTCTTCGTCTGCCCAGCTTCAAAGAGCACCTGTGGAATCACAGCAACATACTACTATCGAAGAATAAAGATCTATATTCATAAATAACACAGGATCAGATATGTGTTAACCATACAAATGCATATATAAGTAAACATATAAGAATATGGAGGAAAACTTGAATAGATTTATTAAGATCAAAAGTAGCAAGAGGATTACAACCATATGTTCTGACCCAGCATCATCCTCCAGCAAGAAATCCCTTCTTCACCTCAAGTAAAGCTTAGATCACCCAACACTATGAATATACACCAGAAAACCAACAGCACTTCTCTTTAAGATACAAGATTCCAGCCTCTGGATCTCTGCGATGAGGGATCCATATATAGATGATTTTAGCGAGGTGAGTCATCTTCTGGGGTCTTGATTAGTGTCCTCTCCCTGATAGTTCCTGATTCCACTTGGAGAATGATGATCTCTTACTCATCCCTGGTCGAAAACAGAGAGGCAAGTGTTAGAGGGGAAGCTTCTAGAAGATTCCATGATCTTCCACCTCGCAAGTTGTCCCTGCCATTTGTCCATTCCTGACCATTGCACCCTAAAGAGGAGCCTTTCAGTATGGATCGCACCTTGTACACTGGGAAGGTGATATGCATCGCACCCTCTGCGCTGGGTTTTCAGTATGGTCCAGTTTTGACCATTTATGAGCAGTTTTTAGTGGAGAACTTCTGGGAGATAATGTAATCAGTTGACCTTGTTCCTTTAGGCAATGAAGCAACACATTTAGGGACTTAGGAGTCCTCAGTTTATGGGCATTTATGATTGGGGTTGAAGTGCCCAAAAATGTCTATAACAATTGGATGCAGAAAATTCAAGCTGAAGTTGTAAGGTGGAAGGATTAGAACACTTCATGGTGTTCTGCATATTCCTGCATTAGCCACAAATCTGATTTATGTAACCAAGATGGATGATGCAGGTGTAAAAACAATGTTCAAGAAAGATACTTGCAAGATGTTCGGGGAGCACTAGTATTAAAGCGGGAAGTTAGGATTGGAACTCTTTACAAGCTTCTGGGTAGCACTATTACTATTGGGTTCAATAGTTTTGTGCTTCCTGAAAATGGAGCACAAAATCTAGTGGTCTTTGGAGAAAATACCATGTTATGGAATCAAAGGCTTAGAAATATTGGAGAGAAGGGCTTTCAAATACTGCATGGTAATGGTATGGTAGAAGGTACATTTAATTTCTCTCTAGATTTTGATTTATGTGAACACTGTGTATATGGGAAGAAGAATCCAGTGATTTTCCCCTTGGGTGCTAAGAGGGTGAGAGGGATATTAGAGCTCGTGCATAGTGATTTGTTTGGACCTATGTCAGTTCCATCACTAGGTAAGTCTATGTATTATGTCTCATTTATAGATGACTTATCGAGGAATACATGGGTATATTTCCTCAGGAATAAATCTCAAGTCTTTGAAACGTTTAAAGAATTAAGGCTCTAGTGGAAAATTAGACAAAGAAGAAGATTAAGGTGTTGAGGAAAGATAATGGTGGAGAATTTTGCAAGAAGGAATTTGAAGAGTTCTGTAAGAAGTGTGGTATAGCACGATAGAAGAATAGTCCATACACACCTCATCAAAGTGGAGGTATAGAAAGAATGAACAGGACGTTGATGGAAAAGGAAAGAATCATACTCGGTCGCACTAGATTAGGATAGAAATTTTGGGTAGAGGCAGTGGATATTGCATGTTACTTAGTTAACATATCACCTTCATCAACCTTGGAGGATAAGAATCCACATGAGGTATGGACTGGTAAGAAACCCTCCCTTTCCCATCTAAGGGTATTTGGTTGTGATGCATATGTACACGTTCTAAAGGAGAAAATAACCAAGTTGGATAGTCAATCTGAAAGGTTCATTTTTATTGGATATAAGGATGGTTTAAAAGGTTATAAGATTTGGAACCCAGAAACAAGCAAGTTTGTGTACAGCTGAGATGTGGTGTTTAGAGAGGTGAAGGATGTTATTATATAAGAATTCTTACCAAAGGAACCTGAAAAGATAGATTTTGATCTGAAGGAGGAAGAATCGAACTCTACATTAGAACAGGAATCATAAGAGGAAGAGCCACAGACTCTAGTTTTGAGAATATCAGATCAAGAGAGAAGGAAAAAAAGAGATATAGTCTATCTGTTTTATATTCAAAATTTTCTTTATCCATTACTAATGATGGTCCCAGAATTGTTAGGGAGGTAGTGGATTCAGAGGATGGAAAAATCTAGAAAGAGGCCATGGTTGATGAAATGGCATCTTTGGATGAAAATGAGGCTTAGTATTTGGTGGATTTGTCGGCTGGAAGGAAACCCATTGGCAGAAATGGGTGTTTAAGAAGAATATTAATACATAATTCAAGGTGGAGAAATACAAAGCTTGGTTGCTAGCAAAAGGCTATTCCTAGGTGTCGGGAATTGATTTCGGTGATATTTTTTCACCTATTGTCAAGTTAGCTTCTATCATATTACTTTTATCTGTTTTTATTGCATTTGATTTTGGGGTAGAACAGATGGATGTGAAGACAACATTTCTGCATGGGGATCTGGAAGAAGATATCTACATGAAACAACCAAAAGGATTTGTGAATGAAGGGTAAGAAAGAACTAGTACGCAGGTTTAAAAATTTCGTGTATGGGTTAAAACAGTGACCAAGGATGTGGTATTAGAAATTAGATAAATATATACAGGGACTTGGCTTCTCAATGATCTGAATTGGATCCTTAAACATTCTCTAAGTTTTCATGATTGTTTCAATTATGTCAAGCTTCAAAATCTTATGGATATCGAGCTTATCAGAAATAACCTCTAAACAATGGAAATTTGTGGTCAGCACAGAACAACGAGGACCCTCGGTCAAAGCGCGTAGACCGTTGGCCCATGGTGACCGTGCATTGGCACAAATTGACAAACGAGAGGTCAAATCCAAAAACAGAGGCAGTTTCTGATACGCGATTAGCGTTATCACAGGGCGTCTCCCTCAGTGAAGGAAAGCCCCCAAGTGCTCGGTCACGAGGAAAAGCATAAAACCATACAGAAATCGCCAATTTCGTCAGAATGCAGATCCCGCACTAAAACTTGCAGGATATCGAAAGGGATTCAAGTGGTAAGCGGGTTCGATCGAGTCTCACCTGATTCCATACACTAGGTGACACGCGTCCAGCAGATGAGAGAGAAAACCGCTCACATCGGACGAGTAAAGGTCATGCTACTTACTCGCCCGATATGGACAGGGACTATAGGATCTGGAAGCTCCATATCAACGGTGGAGAAATGATCTGATGGATGACTGGATTTGATGGGGAAATAGGCCGAGTCATATAAGATTTGAGGTCCAACATGACCGATGACTTGGCAAAGGAATCAGTTTCGCAGGCAATCTTGGAGCAACACAAATAGCAACCATTCAAAGAGAACTGACACTCAGTTCATGAGGAAAAAAGTGGCCACCTCTCTGTGAAGCGTTATGCAGTGATGATGATGTAGAGTAGGGGAATTCAAGTGGATAGAGGCAAGAGATCCAGAGAGCTAGGAAGCAGAAATGAACAGTCAGGGAGAAAATTGGCTTTAAGCCACGAACAGACAAAGAGTAATAGGGGCAGTGGAAGAGAAGTAGAAAGCCGAAAGGTAAGAAATAAGTGAATTGCAGATAACAAAGAAGTCTAGTTGACCTGTAGAGCAAAGGTAGCATCGAGTAGACAGAGATAAAGAGAGTCCGAGAAACTATGAACTCCAAAGAAGGCTTGAGAGGTTCAAGCAACTCTTCTGTGTATACCTGTTAGGTATTGAGTACCAAATTGGACTCATACCACTGAGACCAATTGAAGTCGAGATTCAGTAAGGGGAGTCTGTGTACTCTAGAGACTTGGGGAATCCAAGTACAATCCTACTAATCATCATCTGTTAAATGAGACTCAAATTGAGTTCCTTATTGTAAAAACTCTGCATTAAGACACAATAGAAATGCCACCACTAAAAGCTGGACCGGGAGACGTAGCCCAGGAGGATTGGGTGAACTCCTTATTAAATTTTTTGTGTTTATGTGTTTGCTTACTATGTTCTCTTACTATTTCAGTGTTTGTATATTTCGTAATCTTATTGATCTGTTGCATAAAATAACATAGGCACACCCCAACACTTGAGTCTGTAATACCTTCATTATTTCTCTGAGGTCATTTACGGGTGATTTCAAATCAAGTGGTATCAAAGCGCTAGGTTTTTAAGGTTATACAAGCTTGTGCTGGATTTTGTTGTTGAATGCTAACTAGATAAAAGCTTAAATTAGGAGAAGGAGAGATGGTCGAAACTAACCCGAAAATTGGAAGAGCCTATCCTTAGAAGAAAATGTTAGAAGAAAGTCCCTTGGGACCAGACTCCCAATTTATAGATGGTTTCCTGGCCATGAGGTCTATGGTAGAGGAAATGTGTAGGGACTTTAGGAAACATAAAGATGAAGATTCACTAGGCTCCAAACAAGATAAAGGAGAAGAAGAGTCTCTCCTCCATGACCACTCAAAAGGCAAAGGAAAAGAAGAAAACTTTCTCACACCTCCTAATAGCCCTGAACATAAAAAGAAGACATCTTTGATTAAATTAGATGTTAAATTTGATTTACCAATATATGATGGAGAGTTGAATGCAGATAAGTTGGATAATTGGATCATACAAATTGATGTTTATTGGAGAGTGTAGAGTATTGACTCAGACAAGAGTAAGATTCAGTTGGCCAGCCTATGCCTCGGATGCACTGCCTTAGTATGGTGGGAAGGCAGGACACAAACTGACATGAAGAAACATGGTAAGATTCTTTCTATCTGGAGTGAATTTGTTTCTGCAATAAAAAAGAAGTTCTATCCACTAGCTTACATGCAACAAGCCATGATGAGCTGGCAAACTCTTCGCTAGTTGAAAGGGAAAAGTGTACAATGTTACACCCAAGAATTTAGGAAAAGAGCTTTGATTCTAGGAATTTCTTTAGACTCACCTAAGACTCTGTTGAAGTACATAGGTGGTCTACACAGCTACATGAGGCACACTATCCTCATGTTTAATCCCACTAGTATAGATGAGGTATCTGTTCAAGCTATGCATCTAGAAGCTAGAGGAAAGAATGGGAACCCAAAAGTTGGGGGATCATCCAAGCCCATTCCAAGCAAGGATAAGGAGAAAAGAAAATAGAAATGGAAAGAGAGGAAGGCCAACACTGCGCAGAAAAGCAAGTCTTCATGCACTCACTGTAAGAAGGACGGGCATGATGATGAGCACTATTGGATTCTGCATCTGCAGCTGAGACCTAAGAAGTTCGAGGGCAAAAAGAAGAAGATTGTTGCAGCTATTCAGAAAGATTTGGGGTCGAACTCAGGAGATGAAACAACCATCGTAGCCACAGGTATAAAAGGTAAAAATTCTGAAGCATCTACTAGTAATTTTGCACAATCTACTAATAATGAAGAAAATGAGAGAAAAAGGCATAAGCTTTTCCATATTCGAGTTATTTCCAAGCATTAAAATATTGATACTTTGTTTGATAGTGGCTCACAAGTAAATTCAATTTCTGAAGAAATTGTAAAGAAGTTGGGATTACTAACTACACCTCACAAGAAACCATACCCATGAGGTTGGTTAAGTGATAAAGCACAACTACAAGTGACTAGACAATGTAAACTTCAGTTTTCTTTTGGGTCAGCATTTGTAGATGAGGTTGAGTTAGATATAGTTCCTTTAGATATATGTGGAATTGTTTTAGGAAGTCCCTACTTTTATGATAGAAAAGCTATTTTCTCATAAGATCAAGAATAATTATACTCTCATAAACTCAGGGCATATGAAATGAATTGTAAATTCATGCAAAAAAAATTTACTGATGGTTGTAAAGGAAGAGAAACCTGATAAAACCAATGTATTTGAGGGCTGTGATGCTAAACAGCAAGCTGATTTAGAAAAAGTTGTTTCAGAATATGATATCTTGTTTCAAGAACCTAAAGGTCTGCCACCCAAAAAGGAAATAGTCCATGATATTAATTTGCAGCAAGATGCTCCATTGCCTAACATTGGAATGTACAGGTTGTCCGCTTTAGAGAATGCAGAAATCAAGAAGTAGGTGCAGGAGTTGCTCGAGAAGGGGTTCATCGGATGTAGCACATCACCATGTGGTTCTCCAATCATTTTGGTGAAAAAGAAAGATGGCTCGTGGAGAATGTGCATTGATTACTAAGCATTGAATAAGATAACAATCAAAAATCGTTATCCCCTTCCTTACATAGATGATCTGTTAGATTAGTTAAAGGAAGTTGTTTATTTTTCCAAGTTAGACTTGCATAGTGGATATCATTAGGTCAGAGTTGCAGAACAAGATGCATGGAAGACTACTTTCAAAACAAAGTAGGGATTGTATGAGTGGATGGTTATGCCTTTTGGCTTAACTAATGCTCCTGCTACTTTCATGAGAATAATGAATGATGTACTCAGACCTTTTCTTGATGCTTTTGTTATTGTATATCTGGATGACATTCTTATATTTAGAAAAACGTGGGAAAATCATTTAAAGCATGTTAAGTAGACATTGGATGTCTTGAAAAGAGAAAAACTTTATGTTAAACTCTCAAAATGTGAATTTGGCAAAACATCTTTGAATTATTTGGGACATATAGTAGGGGTTGGAATTGAAGATAGATCCCTCTAAGGTGGTAGTCATTGTAAATTGGCCTAAGCGCAAATCTACTACAGAAGTTAGAAGCTTCTTAGGAGCAGCACAATATTGGAGAAAGTTCATTTCTAACTTTTCCTTAATTACAGCTCCCTTATAGGCTTTAACATGATTAACCAAGGTGTTTCAGTGGGGAGGCAAACAGTAAAAAGCCTTCGACACCTTGAAAGAAAAGCTTAAAATAGCACCAGTACTAACACTTCCCTATCTTCAAAGACTATTTGAGATCCAAACGAATGCCAGTGACTATGCCATGGGAGCAGTATTGATACAGCATGGTAAACCCATATGTTATCATTCTGAGACATTTAATTCTGTAGTAGTTAACTATCCCACATATGATAAAGAATTGTATGCATTAGTACAGAGTGTGAAAAAAGTAGAAACATTACTTAATGGGCAAAGAGACAGTTATACATACTGATCATCAAAAACTTCAATATCTACACTCCCAAACTAAGTTGCAGCAATCAAGACACTATAGGTGGATGGGTTTTCTACAACAGTTTCATTTAGTCATCAGATATAAAAAGGGAATACACAATAAAGTTGAAAATATGTTATCTAGACCAATTATAAATGTATCTATTATACTTAAGCATAACTCAGTATTGAATGAGAGCTACATTGAACAATATGCTCAAGATATAGATTTTAAATATGTATATGCAACTTTAAGTCAAGGCAAACGAGTAGAAGAATTGGATTATCACATTAAGGACCAACTCTTGTATCATTGTGGGAAGCTATGCATTCTACAAAATGAAAGAGTAAAGATAATTCAAGAAGCACACACTTCCCTAATATCAGGTCACTTTGGGGTAAGTAAAACGGTTACACAGCTGAAAAGATTTTGTTATTGGCCAAAAATGAATGAGACGGTTTCTAGATATGTAAGAGGGTGTACCATGTGTGCTAAAAGAAAGCCTAGAAATAGAAAATAGGCTTGTACACTCCCCTACCAGTTCCTTCTCATCCTTGGGAAAGTGTTTCCATGGACTTTGTTGGAGGACTGCCTAAATCTAGGAAAAGTCATGACTATTTATATGTTGTTGTGGATAGGTTCAACAAAATGTGTATTTTGATACCTTGTAATAATCAGATTACAACTGAACAAACTGCAAAATTGTTCTTCCAGCATGTATGGGTTCATTTTGGATTACCCACTTCCATTTTATCTTATTGAGATTCCCGATTTGTTGGGAAGTTTTAGTCGAGTCTGTGGGAACTGATGGACACCAAACTGAAGAAAAGCACAGCCTTTCATCTACAGACAGATGGCCAAACTGAAGTGGTCAACAAAACAGTGATCTAGTTGCTCAGAGGCTATTGCAACAAGCATCCCAAACTTTGGGATGAACATTTTTGTTATGTGCAGCATGCTTACAACCGAGCAAAACATTCTTCTACATAGAGATATCCTTTTGAGACGTATTTTGGTTTCACACCAAGGTCTACCTTGGATTTTGTCTTTGGTAAAGACATAATAGTTGAGGGACACAGTGATGTGGACAAGGCAACCAAGTTTATTGAACAAATCCAGAAAATTCACCAGGCAGTACAGGAACAATTGGAAAAGAGCCAAGCCAAATACAAGGCAAGGCATGACAACCATCGGATGGAGTATAGTTTCCAAGTTGGTGATAAAGTCTGGCTATATATCAACAAAGATAGAATGCAAGGTGAAGGTAAAAAGCTAAAGCCAATAAGGTATGGACCTTTCAAGATACTTGAGAAAATTGGTGAGAATGCTTTTTGCCTTGATTTACCAGCTTACATGCACATCTACTCAGTCGTTAATGCAGACAGCTTGAGACTATTTGAACCTTCATTAATTGAATATCCCGAAGAGCAGAGTCAATTGCCTTCTGTTGATGATCTGTTACCTGAATATCTCAATGAATTGTAGGAAGATACAGTTCTGGATAGAAAGGTACAGACGATGCGCAGGGGAGATGTTGAGAACCTCAGGATTGGACTCCAAGGTTCAAAGCCAAGCAGTGCAAAGTGGATAGAGATGGGACAAGTGAGATAGCTATACCCTCACTCAGTCGATGCTTGAAAACCAACTTTTAGTGGTCCAAAAGATTTTTCAATAGGAAGGCCGTGATCCGAACTGGATCCTTAAACATTCTCTAAGTTTTCATGATTGTTTCAATTATGTCAAGCTTCAAAATCTTATGGATGTCGAGCTTATTAGAAATAACCTCTAAACAATGGCAATTTGTGGACAGCATGGAACAACGAGGACCCTCAATCAAAGCGCATAGACCGTTGGCCCATGGTGACCACACACTGGCACAAATTGACAAATGGGAGGTCAAACCAAAAACAAAGGCAGTCTCTCATGCGTGATTAGCGCAAGGTGTCCCCCTCAGTGAAGGAAAGCCCCCAAGCACTCGGTCATGAGGAAAAGCATAAAACCATATGGAAATTTCCGATTCCGTCAGAAGGCAGGTCCCGCGATAAAACCGGCAAGATATCGGAATGGATTCAAGTGGTAAGCGGGTTCGATCAAGTCCCGCCCGATGCCATACACTAGGTGACACGCGTCCAGCGGATGAGAGAGAAAACCACTCACATCGGACGGGTAAAGGTCATGCTACTTACCCGCCCGATATGGACGGAGACCGTAGGATCTAGAGGCTCCAAATTAACGGTGGAGAAATGATCTAATGGATTACCAGATTCAACGGGGAAATAGGCTAAGTCATATAAGATTTGAGGTCTGGCATGACTGATGAGTTGGTAGAGGAATCAGTTTCGCGGGCAATCTTGGAGCAACAGAAATAACGATCGTTCAAAGAGAACTGCAACTTAATTCGTGAGAAAACAAGTGGACACCTCTCTGTGAAGCATTATATAGTGATGATGATGCAGATTAGGGGAATTCAAGCAGACAGAGGCAGGAGATCTAGACAGCTGAGAAGCGGAAACGAACAGTCATGGAGTAGATTGGCTTTAAGCCACGAATAGACAAAGAGTAAGAGGGGCATAGAAAGAGAAGCAAAAAGCCAAAAGGTAGGAAAGAAGTGAATTGTAGAGAACAGAGAAGTCGAGCTGACCTACAGAGAAAAGGTAGCATCGAGCAGATAGAGATAGAGAGAGTCCGAGAGCCTGTGAACTCCAGAGAAGGCTTGAGAGGTTCAAGCAACTCTTCTATGTATACCTGTCAGGTATTGAGTACCAAATTGGAATCATACCACTGAGACCAGTTGAGGTTGAGATTCAGTAAGGGGAGTCTATGTACTCTAGAGACTTTGGGAATCCAAGTACAATCCTACTAATCATCATGTGTTAAGTGAGACTCAAATTGAGTTCCTTATTGTAAAAACTCTGCTTTAAGACACAATAGAAAGGTCACCACTGAAGGATGGACTGGGAGACATAGCCTAGGAGGATTGGGTGAACTCCTTATTAAATTTTTGTGTTTATGTGTTTTCTTACTGTGTTCTCTTATTGCTTCAGTGTCTGTGTATTTCGCAATCTTATTTATCCATTACATAAAATAACATAGGCACACCCCAACACTTGAGTCTGTAATACCTTCGTTATTTCTCTGAGGTCATTTACGAGTGATTTTAGATCACACAAGAATCAAAGCGAATCATTGTGTGTATTTTAAATGAATTGGTGACCATGTTATTTATTTGGTCTTGTATGTGGATGACATGTTGTTGATTTGAAATGACAAAGAAATTATCTAGAATTTAAAGACCCAATTGTCCTCCAAATTCGACATGAAGGGTCTTGGTGCTGCAAACTATATTTTGGGCATGGAAATTAAATGAGATCGGGAAAGAGGAAGCTCTGGTTAAACTAGAGGAATTATGTTGAGACAATATTGCAGAGGTTTAATACGCAAGATAGTAAACCGGTGAAGGTTCCTATTCCTGTAGGTGTAAATTTATCTATTGAACAGTGTCCCAAGACACAATAAGAGGAAGAGGACATGTCCTGTGTTTCATATGTGAGTGCAGTTTATAGCCTTATGTATGCAATGGTATGTACTAGACCAGAAATTGCACATATAGTGGGAGTATTGAGTAGGTTTATGTCAAAAATAAGGAAGGAGATTTGGACAATAGTGAAACAGGCTTTCAAGTATTTGTGTGGCACTAGTGATTATGGTTTGTGCTACCAAGGAAGACTGGGATTAGACAGATTTTTGGACATTTGTGTCTTTGTTGATGCAAACTGGGCTGGAGATCTAGATCGAAGAAGATCTACAAGTGGGTATGTGTTTAACCTATTTGGAGGAGTAATCAATTGAATGAGTAAGAGATAGTTTGTAGCAGATATTTCAACTATAAAGGCTAAATACATGGCAACCACTCATGCAAGAAAGGAGGCATTTTAGTTATAGAGATTGTGTTCAAATATGGGGTTGGAACAAAAAGCTATAAGGATAGACTGTGACAGCCAAAGTGAATTTTCTTGGCAAAGAACCCTGCTTATCATTCAAAGACAAAGCACTTTGATTTTCAGTGTCACTTTGTGAGGGATATGGTTGAGGATAAAAAGGTGTTATTGGTAAAGGTGGACACTTTGAAGAATGTTATAGATGCATTGACGAAGTTTGTGACCTCTAAGAAGTCTTCTTGGTGTAGAGAAACAATGGCCATTGTAGGCTTGGACCAATGACTAAGCTCTCCTATGACCCCCTATGGAAAGAAAACAACAAGTGGGAGAATGTTGGTTGTGTGTTATATTCTTTCCACAACTAGTATATTGTGATGCATGTTGCACGGGGCGCAGAGGGAGGTTTACAAGGGGGGTGGAAACCCCACTTGTCAGGGGGTTTGTAGGGGTGTGGGAGCCCCCTTCCATGGGGTCTGGGGCAATTCCCTGAGAAAAAAAATATGCAGACATAAGGATGGGGCAGACCCACAAATGGTGGGATTATGCATGGGTTTTGCACATGGTTTTGGTCATGATGGTTTTCTACCCATGGTATTTTGTAGATCTGCTGAAGGGAACTACGGTTATGTTCTAATCCAGGGTTATGAATTGGGGTTTATGAATGCTTCGGCTTGTGTATATATGTATTATAACATTGAAGGGAATATAATGAAAAATTAATCTAGTAGTCCCGGTTTTGGGATCTAGGGGAAAATATTTGTGTATATGTGTTTTATGTTCTCACCATTGTTTATCTTTCTTTTTTAAGAATTCAATTGCAAGTAATTTTCATACAAGTTTCAAACCTACATAAAATCCATCTCTGTATATTGGGCTTCCTTTGCCTAGACCCCCAAGGGGATATTAACAACATTCAGTCTCTCTTGGCCCATTTTCTTTATTTCAGGAAGGAGGAAAAATGCACCTTTGCTCTCACTACCTAGAACATTATTACTCTTCTAAAATCTATTATTGGATGGGGGATAAAACTTCTCCATTAGAGGAAATTTTATCCTAAAAGTGCCCATAAAATTTTCACATAATTTCCATGACATAATATGTAAACCAATCAAAATCCTTTATATTTAAAAAGAGGTACATGTAAATATTTTGGAGTGAAAATAAGAAAGACTGCTTTTTTTAATTGTATTTTTGGCTTATCTCCTTATATATTTACTAAATTTCAAGTGTAGACACTCATTGGATGCGGAATTTAATTATGTATCCAACGAGTGTCTACACTTGAAATTTGAGTAAACGTATAAGGAGATAAGCTAAAAATGCAATTTAAAAAGTAGTTTTCTTCTTTTCCCTCCAAAATTCATAACTCTTATTTTATTATTTTAACTATTGTTTGATTATTTTTCCTTAGGAGGCCACTTTTAAGCTAAAATTTCCTCTAATTCTTAAATTTTCTCAATCATAAGACAGCAAAAGGTATTTTGCGCCTTGCCCAAGGGAATGGGCTATCGGCAAACACTATGATACAAAAATATATTTGACACTTATCCACCTTGGATTGGATTTGCACTCCACACAAATTTCTCAAGAATGCATCTATATTCTGGAAATCCATCCTTAAGATTTTCTACATTATAGGTGATCATCTATGTTGGAAGGTGGGTGATAGACAAAAAGTCCTTCTTGGAAAGGATCCCTAGATTGGTAGTCTATACTAGTATCATCTTCCCATCCCTGTTATATAACTCTTGGATGATAAAAATAATTTCACGCTTGCTCAAGTATCTATTAGTCAATCTTGGATGTCAAATATAGACCTCCAGCGCGAAGGAGAGGATGTTGTCACATGGGATTATTATGTCAAGGCCCTCAAATTTGCAAATGTCGACATCCTAGATAGTGAAGACCAACTCATATGGACAAAAAATATTCATGGGAGATATGCTCCAAAATATGGATACCTATCACTTATTCCTGAAGTTCAGAATCCTCCATGGTGGGGGGAAATCCTTTAGAAACTCCATTTTCCTCTAAAATAAATATTGTTTATGTGGCTCATGATAAAAGGGAAGGTCCCCACTTGGGACGTGTAGAGCCTCTAACTTGCACCTAATTATCCATCATTACCTACAACTTTTTCTCACTTATCCCTCTCTTTTGCCCTATTTTCCTCATAAACTTACCCAGATCATTACATTTAATGTCTTTAAGCATGATTGGTTTACTTTGCTAAATGTTTGACTGTTTGTCTAGATTTTTGACATATGCACAGAGTTTCCGCAGCTGTCTGGCAATTTCGTAGCCATTCAGCAATTCCGTAGCCTTTTCATTGATCTCCATGTTCCACGTGTCATTTTGAAAAACGAATCACATGGGCACGTGGGAATGAAGGTGTTGAAGGTTCCTGTGCTATTGGTTTGGTCAACAACACCACGCATACCTCCGATCAACGAGGATCCAACTTCGGTCAACAAAGCCAGCTCAAACGGTGCTGCGTGAGCTGAAAGGTCACGTCACTCCAGATGGCAACTCCTCCACTCTACGCAGGTCATGGGAGATAGGATCCAACCTTGGATTCAACCTCCATGACGACCGTACCTTCCAGATCACCCACGGACCTATTGACGTGTTGCTGAACCATTAATTAGCATGTTGTCAGTTAATTTCCAGTTTCATGTTTTACGCAGTAGGCAGTTGTTCATACGCTTATAAAATCCAGCGTCTGCGCACGCTTAAGGATTAGTTTTTAGTTGTTTTGTTTATGTAATTGCTACGCTTTTAGTGAGCACAGAAACTCTGTTTTGAAGCTGTTGTTTCAGCACTTTTTGACTGTAATTTCTGCATTATGAATTAACAGAAGACTGTTGTTTCGACTCCTTTACGTAGCTGATCTTTCTTTGGGCTTTGTGGATGGAGGGTCCCCGTTCATAACAGCCTTTGTACAGTAATTTACCTTTATAATCTTTCCATTTCCTTCTTTTGAATTCAGCTATTTTCCTTTTCTTTAACACATGTACAGATTTGATTTACTTTCACTGTCATTTCATTTCCAGCATTTACTTTAAACTGATCAGGATTGTTTTCTGCAGGTGTTAGCCCGGGATTGTGTGTCTTTGTGTATTTGCTTTATCTCTAATAGTATTTTCAGTTGTCATATTCATAATTGTTGCCTTTACTCTGTCTTCCTAGCTGATTTCTAGTTTAGTTTCTCAAGTTGTATGCTAACATATTGATGGTCTCTTTATCATAAGTTGTTCATCTTTAAGAGATCATAATACTAATAAATTACAGCTTGCTTTGCGTACTTTTTAGACTTATTTCTAACTACTTCTTAATCGTGTTTCACATAATACCATATGTTGGAAGCAGAGAGTTAGGAAGAGTTAAACATTATAACTGGTCTTTAAAGTAGTTTTTCTTATCTTTTTATTGCAGCAGCATGAGTAGTGACTAGTGCTATTAGAAAGTGGTTTTTCTGCTTTGCTTTCAGTTTCATTTCAAGTTATTTCTTTCAAGCTTTTTCTTTGCAAGTTTAGAAGGTAGTTAGAAACCACCAGTAACACACACTCACTCATTTAGAAATCACCTTACACACACTATCACTCATCTGTTTATAAAATCTCCATTCCATCTTAGGAAGATAAATTGACCACAAACAACACCCCCAAACGACAAAAAGATCGAAGAGGTTGCTTAAGTACATATAGTACACCTTCACTTCATCAGCTTACGAGCCCCGGGTTGACAATTAATGAAATCAATTTAGAAACACTAA
>APFE030876133.1:42813-66094 GCA_000404065.3 Pinus taeda
GACCGTACCTTCCAGATCACCCACGGACCTATTGACGTGTTGCTGAACCATTTAATTAGCATGTTGTCAGTTAATTTCCAGTTTCATGTTTTACGCAGTAGGCAGTTGTTCATACGCTTATAAAATCCATCGTCTGCACATGCTTAAGGATTAGTTTTTAGTTGTTTTGTTTATGTAATTGCTACGCTTTTAGTGAGCACAGAAACTCTGTTTTGAAGCTGTTGTTTCAGCACTTTTTTTACTGTAATTTCTGCATTATGAATTAATAGAAGACTGTTGTTTTGACTCCTTTACGTAGCTGATCTTTCTTTGGGCTTTGTGGATGGAGGGCCCCCGTTCATAACAGCCTTTGTACAGTAATTTACCTTTATGTTCTTGCCATTTCCTTCTTTTGAATTCAGCAATTTTCCTTTTCTTTAACACATGTACAGATTTGATTTACTTTCACTGTCATTTCATTTCCAGCATTTACTTTAAACTGATCAGGACTGTTTTCTACAGGTGTTAGCCCGGGATTATGTGTCTTTGTGTATTTGCTTTATCTCTAATACTATTTTCAGTTGTCATATTCATAATTGCTGCCTTTACTCTGTTTTCCTAGCTGATTTCTAGTTTAGTTTCTCAAGTTGTATGCTAACATATTGATGGTCTCTTTATCATAAGCTGTTCATCTTTAAGAGATCAGAATACTAATAAATTACAGCTTGCTTTGCGTACTTTTTAGACTTATTTCTAACTACTTCTTAATCGTGTTTCACATAATACCATATGTTGGAAGCAGAGAGTTAGGAAGAGTTCAACATTATAACTGGTCTTTAAAGTAGTTTTTCTTATCTTTTTATTGCAGCAGCATGAGTAGTGACTAGTGCTATTAGAAAGTGGTTTTTCTTCTTTGCTTTCAGTTTCATTTCAAGTTATTTCTTTCAAGCTTTTTCTTTGCAAGTTTAGAAGGTAGTTATAAACCACCAGTAACACACACTCACTCATTTAGAAATCACCTTACACACACTATCACTCATCTGTTTATAAAATCTCCATTCCATCTTAAGAAGATAAATTGACCACAAACAACACCCCCAAACGACAAAAAGATCTAAGAGGTTGCCTAAGTACATATAGAACACCTTCACTTCATCAGCTTACGAGCCCCGGGTTGACAATTAATGAAATCAATTTAGAAACACTAAATTGACCAAACAGGACGTGTTATAAAAAATATCATTTCAAGGTCCCAATAGTTATTTTCTCTACAAATATGATGCAAAATCTATATATCACCTCTTTATAAATTGTCCTTTTACAAATCATGTTTGCATGGAAATCGAATTCTCATGTCCCCAAGCACTAGATTGGGCTGCTAAAAATATATCTTTGTGCATGAAACCTTGGCTGTTAATCCATTTGTTAGATAATATCCAAGGTTTTCCCTTGTGCACCAATTGGGGCATTTGACTTGAACAAAATGAAACTATCTTTGAAAATATACCTCCTAATGCACTCAAACTATCTTCTCAGAGTTTGTCTATTTCCGCATTGTACCCCTCTTCATCCTCATCAAGTGGTCTCTTGCCTCCTAACCTAATTAGCATTCAAAAAAACTCTCCATGGGCATCCTTTGATGGTGCAACACAGGGCTCTCCATCCATGGGAGGTGTTGGGGGAATCTTACACCTATTAGTTTCTCATTCTCTCTCTTTCTCGAGAAACATTGGCCCTACTGCAAACAATCATAATAATTTTTTTCCCTACATATCATTATCCTTCTAGCAATTTCCAAAAATGTTTGATCTATTCATATCTACATTGATTCTCAAGTGGTCATAAAATGGATGTAATATAAAGTAGAGATAAGAACTTTCACTTTATTGCAATTAATGGAAAATAAAAAAATAAAAATAAAAAATCTTAAAATATCAAATTTCTCACACATCTCCTATGATCACATTTACAGCAATGGGAATGAAGAAGTGGATTGGCTCTCAAAAAATGGACTGGATTTGGACATAGGAACATATACAACCATTAAATATAAAGAATTCCACAAAATATAATTTATTTTTGACCTGTTAGTATGGCAAATTTATGAGGGAAACTTCACTTCATGGAACTCCCTGCATGATTCCATTTACTATTTGCAAAAACTTTTATGCACTCACTTACCTTTTGGATGGAATATTGTCAGGTGGTTCTTACTTTTTATTATAAATTAAAATACAACTACATGCAAAGATTTCAAAATGTCACATTATATGGAGCTAACCGGTCCTACAAGGGACTAATACATTTTGGAGCATTTTTTGATGCTGGCAAAATTGCAAGATTATGATAGAACATTATCATCTTATTGGATCATAGAACTTGTTTCAAAATAGATCAATTGGAATTTTTGTACACTCTTATGAGATTCCCATTATAGGCATATATGCCACAAGAATTCTTCGGCATATACAAATGAACCTCTTTTATTTATATAATATAAGTTGTAGACTTTTTTCTTAGGAAAGAAAAATTTAAAAAAAAATCACAAATGAGTTTAAAATTGTGGTTGTTCAAAATGTGGATGCTAGTCAGAAAGTTTGTAAATTTTCAATGTTTACTCCAGGTTATTTTCAACATCATCATCCCTTTATTGCTAAATTGATTCTCTGAGTAAGTTATCATGAGAGAGAATAAGTCACTTGATCTTTTAAAATTTGTAGTTGATGAGTAGTTTGAAGATGGCTTATGGTTTTCTTTCCTCAACTTTAGTACTTTGGGATTTGTGAAGGATGCATTTTGGCAAAGCATCGAAGGGTAAAGTTTGAGAAGGAAAATTCATGATATGAACCTCCTCCCCCATTGTAAATTGTCCAAATAATTGTTTGTAAAGGATGTAATTTAGGAAAGAATCAAAGGGGGAAGTTCAAGGAAAAATCATGGTGGGCAACAACCCCCTTGTAAATTGTTCATAGTGATTTGGGTGCCTTGACATACAAGCCCCCTCTTTCATGTGAGAAATATATTTTCATATTCATTGATGATAATTCTAAGGGCATGTGGGTTTTTGTTTTGAAGTAAATGAGTCAAATCCTACATAAGTTTTAGAAATTCAAATATTTGCACCTAGTCTAACATTACTTTTCAGTACATTATATTTTACACACTTCAATGAAATGGTATCATCAAAAGGAAGAATCACATATTTTTTGAAATGACATGAGGCATGTTTCATAGTAGAGGGATGGATTTCAAATTTTCCATTAAGCAATAGCATGCGCATCTTATATCTTGAATTAAGTTCCTCCCAACATTGTAATAAATGTGACACTTAAAGAAACGTAAAGTAGAGAAAGGCCTATCATTTGTCCTTGGCTTTAATGCTTGGGTCTACATCCAAGAAGTGGAATAAATTGGATCCCAAGAGTTGAAAATTCATAATCATTATATATTTGTGAGAAAATAAAAGGGTTCTATTTATATGCTCCATCCAGCAATGATGTGATCATTTAGAGGGATGCTTTGGAAGAGAAATTATTTTGGTTATGGTTTCCTCCTCTCATTTATTATATTCCACTATAATTTCTTCTAATAATTCACACGTGAATAACCTAGATACTAAATTTATTAATTATGATGTTGAAAATATTTCAATGTAAGTGCCCATTACATATGCAATCTCATTTGAAGGATGAAATTTATTTCCCATGTGCTTTGCAGAGACCCTTGATGCCGCAAGTTTTGATGGTTGTATTCTTCTTGACAAAATGTAACAAACCATTTTTTCTCTTATGGTGAAATTCATAGCTAGTTGTGATCCTTGGTCTTATGGGAAAGCTCGTGATAAACTAGAATAGGAGGATTCAATCATAAAACATTATAACTCTAATATTAAAAAATATATTTGGGAGTTGGTTCATCTTTCCCTTAAGAAGACCACCACTGATAATAAATAAATATACAAGACCAAATTCTCTTTGGATTGAAGCATGGTGAAGCATAAATATCACTTGGTTGCACAAGGATCATCTCATAAAATTAAGGTAATGATTATACCAATACCTTTGGCCGTATTGCCAAGATGGAAACCGTTCATATTGCTCTGTTGCGGACTACAAGTTTCTAGTGAAAAAATTCCCAAATGGATGTGAAATCTACTTTTCTTAGTGCTGATTTTTATCAGGAGATTTATCTGGAACAAAGCCTTTGTTTTGTTTCAAAAGGAATTTGTATACTCAATCATCAATTTAAGTTTTATATGGGTTAAATCAAGGACCTAGAGCATGGTATAAGAAAGTTGTTAAACTCTCTCTAGTGGTTTTCATTATTGTTATTAAGATCCTAACATTTATGTCAAACATGTCAATAGAGAGATTTGGATTATTGTCCTTCATGTATATTTGATTCTTTCATTGACGTAAGTTCATGAGCACTTATGAAGTCTATCATTTCAGTGATTTGCATTATTTTCTTGGGATGCAAGTTGCAAGTAGATGATGTCATTGTCATTTCATAGTCACAAGTATGTTTTTGACCTTGTTCAAAGGTCTTTCCTTGAGGATTACAAACCTTCTGCTACTCCTTTTTAGTTTGGTGATCCAAACTTAAAAAAAAAAAAAACACAAAAAATTATAGATATAACCATAAATACATAGATGTAGAAGAAATAACACTTCATTTCATTAATATCAAATACTAAAATATGCTTACAAACATAATGGAAATATGACTAGCTTAGCCGATGGTAGCTTGTCTTTGAGAAGAGATGTGGTGGCTACATGCCTCTAAACTGTATTACAATGAGGCTTTGAGGCCTATTTATTATTAAGAAACAATGGAAAACCCTAAACATCCAAAAATCTAGCCCTAGGAGATGAAGCGCCAAAACTGTGGGCGTTGTTTAGGTAAATTGGTACATCAACTTCTCGACATCATAACTTTGGCATACGATCTATGTTTGACATGCACAATACCTCGTTAGAAAAATCTATCTAAGGACTACAACTTCCAATTGGTCAATTGACAATCTTTCTTGACCTCGTTTTTCCCAAAAAATGTCGTTTAGGGCCTCAAAACGGCTCCAGAAGTTCAGGACCCGAAAAACTGCCAAAATTAGTAAATTGTGTTATAATTAAGGAAACTTTAAAACCGAAAGAGACAGTGGTTGGGGTCCAAATATAATAGGTGGTTGGCCACCAATATCCACCTGGATTAGTTCTCCCCCCTTAGGAAGCAATGGTCCCCATTGCGTTGAGTGCCTCCATGAGATGGGGAAACTTCTACTGAACTTGGTCCCTGGTGATCCACTTGCCTTGGTGCAAGAGTTGGCCAGCTTTGACAACCCAATATAGTTGGATCTTCTGTTGTCGAGTGTTCTTGACCTGTGTTTCCATAATCCGATCAGTTGTGTCCTATTCCATGCATTTTAGGTTTAACTCTATTGGTGTGAGTTGTTTTGCAATGTCTGATGTGTCTAGTAATGGTGGGAAGTATGTTCGAAGGCAGTCCACATTGAACACTTGGTGCAGGCCAAGGAATGGGGAAATATTGAGCTCAAAAGAATTGGCTCCCACTGCCTTGGAAATGGTGTAAGGACCATATCAGAGTGGTATGAGCTTTTGATGGGCTCTGGTAAGGCATTATTTCTGCAAATGCAACCAAGCTTTGTCGCCCACCTGAAACTTGTGTGGTACCCGATGTTGATCATATTGCTTCTTGTACTTGGAATTTGACTTCTCCAAGATGTCTTGAACCTGCTAGCATCTGTGTTGAATGTGTTCAATAAATCTCGTTGCTTTATCAACCTCAGATAATACCTGTGTGGATTATGTCGGTGTAGTCGCACGAGGCATGGCAACATCAATTGGACACAATGGTTGAAATACTATACCCACTTGAAAGGGACTATGACTAGTCTAGCTATGGAGAGCTATATTATAATTATGTTGCACATAGGGAAGACTCTCATCCCAGGTTCGTGGATGCTTGGAGTTGTACATGCAGAGTATGTGCACTATCATCCCATTGACAACCTTCATCTGGACATCAGTCTAGGGATGGAAAGCAATCGACTTGGTGAGCTTGGTGTCCAATAGTGTCTAGAGGTTTGACCAAAATGTGCTCAGGAACTTGTTATCCCAGTCTAATATAATGGTCTGCAGGATCTCAAAATGTACCCATACTCGTTCAAAGAAGAGTTTGGAAGTTTCCTCTATTGTGATACTCTTCTTGCAGGCCACCAATATAGCCATCTTAGAAAAGCTATCCACGACCACAAATACACAGTCATTACCATGCTTGGTAGAAGGGAGGCCAAACATATAGTCCATGGAGATGGATTCCCACAGCTGGTTGGGAGTAGGCAAAGGAGTGTATAGGCCTTGCTTCTTGATGGTTGGCTTGGATATGGCGCAGGTAGTGTAGGATCTTATATATTTCCCAAAATCCAATCAGACTTTGGGCCAATAAAAGTACTTTTGTAGTACAACCACATTTTTCTCCACACCAAATTGTCCTGCGGCCCGACTATAGTGTGCTTCCCAAATTAGCTTGGCATGCTCACTTGAAGGAACATAAAGGTGGCCCAGGTGGCATAATAATGTGTCCTGGAGGTGGAAATCAGGAACTTTCTTTCCATCTACTAGCATTTGGATCATTTTTATATAGTTGCTACCATCTAGAGGTCTCATGGCCACAAGAGTTGAGAACAATAGTCAATATTGCAACTGGGGGTCGGTTGAGGTATCTACAACATTATTTGTGCTTCCCTTTTCGTATTTAATGTTCAAGTGGAATTGTTGCTGATATGTAGACCACTTATGATGGAGATCATTCTGTAACTTCCCTTGTGTTTGTATAAACTAAAGAGGTCAGTGATTGGTGTGGATGACCGTCTCCTTCCCCAGAATGTAATGCTTCCATTGCTAGCAAGCATGCACGATGGAATACATCTCTTTATCATAAGTGGGGTACTTCTAAATTGTCTAGGAAAGTGTCTCACTATGATAGGCCATTGAATTCCCATGTTGGGTGAGGACTACACCAACAGCGTAGTCACTAGGCATATGTCTCGATCTCAAATGGCTATTGCAGGTCTGGCAATGTGAGTATGGTGCAGAGCAGAGTCGGTGCTTCAACTCAACAAACACCTTATGTTGGGACTCGGACCAGGAAAAATTTGCTTTCACCCCACCCTTAGTAATCTGACTCAAAGGCCAAATGATATGGGAGAATCCCAACACAAACCTCTAATAAAAATTTGCAAGGCCAAAAAAGATACGAAGCTCCATTAGAGTGGTTGGGGCTAGCCAATCCCAAATGACTTGGATATTAGTTAGATCCACATGCATGCCACGCTCATCTATGATGTAACCCAAATATTGTACCTAGCTCATGCCAAAGGTGCATTTCTCCAAGTTGGCACATAGTTTGTGTTGCCGAAGGATTTAAAGGACCTTTTGAATGTGTTATAGGTGTCCTTCCCAACTCTTGCTAAAGATGAGGATGTCATCCAGATAAACAACCATGAATGAGTTGGTGAAGGGTCGCAAGATGTCATCCATTATCCTCATAAAAGTAGAATGGGCATTCGTCAACCTGAAGGGCATAACCAACCATTCAAAAAGGTCTTCCTTGGATTTGAAGGTAGTCTTCCATACATCTGTGAGATTTATTGGAATCTGGTGATAGCCAGACTTCATATCGATCTTGCTGAAATACTTGGCCCCCTTGAGTTGGTCCAAAAGGTCATCGGTATGTGGGATTGGATATCTGTTCCTGATAGTGATTTTGTTTAGTGCATGATAATCAGTGTAGAGCCTCCAGGTCCCATCCTTCTTTTGTACAAGTACAATCAGGCTCCCACAAAGAGAGGAACTTGGTCAGATGTGCCCTTTTTGCAGAAACTCCTAGATTTGCCGCTTCATCTCTTCATTTTCCATAATGGAGCGGGTAGAGGTGCTCCAGGAGTCAGATCGATCGAATGCTTGACCTGACGGTGCAAGGGTACCCCTGTGGGTGAAGAGAAAATGTCCTTGTATTCTTCCACGACCATATCCACCTACTTCTGCTATGTGGAGGAAACCTTCCCGGGGGCTATGGTTGTGGCTACGATCTTCCCCTTTATTTGAGAGAAAACTAGAAAGAAAACAAGTTTCCCAGTCTAGGAGATGATCTTACTGCATTTCTTAGCAGAGATCAAAGAGATGGTAGTAGGCGGGGCTACCTCCGGTATCCTGTGTAACTTACTACCCAAAGAAATAATAACATAGTAGGGTCTAGACTCATATACAACATGTTGCTTCCACAAGTATGGTTTTCCTAATAATACATCATAAACTTCAAGAGGAGCAACATCACACAGTACCTCATCCATGAAGGGCTTGATGCTGTAGGGAAGGAGGCACTATTGGCTGCCGCAAAGGTCTCGTCCTTGGTGAAGCCACTCGATGGTGTACAGATGTAGATTTATTGTAGTTGGTAGGCCCATCTGCTTCACGAACTCTACTGAAATGAGGTTCTTTTGGCTCCCGTTGTCGACAATGAACTACAACAAAGAACCTTTCACCCACATTTGTGAGTGGAATAGGCGTTCCCCCTCCTCTGGATCTTCAAGCTCAATCTTTTGAATCTTGGTGGTGGCCACAGTTGCACTGAGCTCCATGTCAATTATCTACTTCCCTTTGTCATTCCTTTTGTCAGGTTCTGACTCAGAGTTAAAACATGCATTTGACTTGGAAGCCTTCACCTCAGCCACTAGTGACTGCTTGGCCTGACACACACTTGTGTTGTCACTGGAGCTCTTATGGAACTCACACCACTTTCTCGTGTCCTTATTTTTCTTCATGGTGTTTTTCTTTTCTTGTGGTTTCGTCATGTTACCCTCGGTTTCCCTGCCTTGGCTTTTCCCTTTGCTCTGTGGTTTGGAGGCGCCTTTCCCTTGCTTTGGATTCGAATAGCCAAAGTCTCTCTTTTTTTGTTTAAACTTTTGCTCAATCTTGACAGCATATCGATACGTCGTGCCGAGTGAGGATATGTCCAGGAACTCCATCTCATCTTGGATGTACGTATGTAGGTAGTCGTCATACTTGAGTACCAAATGTTTCTTAGAATCCTTGATACCCAACTTTGTGTGAATGGTATGAAAAACATTGGTAAACACCAGCATGTCTTGGTCCCTTCCCTACCACAACGTGGTCCACTTTATGTATTTATCCTCATAGCTCCCGGCAAGGTAGTATTTCTCCGTGATGGCGTCCTGGAATGAATTACAAGTGGGTGCGACCGAAAATAGTGAGGGTGTACTTTCATCCTTCTTCTCATAGTAGGTTTCCCACCAGTCCTTGACGTGGGGGGAAGCTTTGAGAAATGAAAAGTAATCGTTTCCCGACTGGAAAAATCATGAACAGAAAAATATCCTTCTAACATATTTAACCATCTATCTACGACGTCTGCATCTATCTGACCCTCAAATATGCAGATGTCAAAGTTAACTTATACCTTAAAGGGCGTGGCACTTCTAGAGTAGCTGCTGGAAGGAGATGTGTTGCCCTTGGGTAGCCGCCAAAGGATCTGGGCAAAGTTGTCCATCATCACGTTCCTTTGTCGCTCGAGGGCTTCTTCGAGCAAGATTTTGAAAGGATCTCTTGCCCCCTCTTCTTTATTCTCTTCCACCATGAGAGGCCATCGAAATTTGCGAGGTTGGTCTTGCAAAGGTTTGACCAGTTCAAGCCCTAACTCTTTATATCTTGACCTCACTAGGGACATGCAAAGAAAAATAGAGAAAGAGAAGACTGCTCTAATACCATTGATCTGAGCTTAAACGGGAACACAACAAATTACAAATATAACCATAAATAGAGAGATGTAGCGGAAACAACACTTCATTTCATTAATATCAAATACTGAAATATGATTACAAACATAATGGAAATAAGACTAGCTCGAGCGATGATAGTTTATCTCTGAGAAGAGATGTGGCAGCTACATGCTTCTGAACTATGTTATAATGAGGCTTGGAGGCCTATTTATTATTAAGAAACAATGGAAAACCCTAAACATCCAAAAACCTAGCGCTAGGAGAGGAAGCACCAAAATTATGGGCCCTGTTTGGGTAAATTGGTACATCAACTTCCTGGCATTGTAACTTTGGCATACGATCTATGTTTGACGTGCACAATACCTTGTTAGAAATATTTATCTGAGGAATACAACTTTTGAGTGGCCAGCTTCATTCTAATTGCCATGTTGGCCCGGTTTTCCAAAAAAAACGTTGTTTAGGGCCTCAAAACAGCTCTGGAAGTTCAGGACACGAAAAACTGCCAAAAATAGTAAATTATGCTACAATTAAGGAAATTGAAAAACAAAAAGAGACAGTGGTGGGGATCCAAGTGGAATAGGCAGGTGGCCACCAACATCCACCTAGATTATTTGGAGTCAAATTGACCACCTAGTGTATGACACCACTAATAATTGATAATTTTTATCAACAACTTGTTAGTAGTCTCTTGTACTAGACTCGTCACAAACCTAACATCACCTTTGAAGTTCATCTTGTTTCCCAATACATTAGGCATAAAATAAAAGCCATTTCTGTACAACACAGATAATTTTATGATATGTTAAGGGTAGTTACAATTTGGTATCTAGTTTTGTTATAGGATTCAAGGGAGCTTGGTTGGATATACTAATTCATATCAGAGTAGGTTGGATATATATATAAATAAGAAAAGGTCCATTTTTTACTATGTCCACTTTCTTGGTTTGCACCATGTTGCATTGTTGATGGTTAAGAAATACCAATGTACAATTTCCTTATCTTCCACTGAGGCTAATTACAAATATCATTGTTAAGTAGGAAGACATTTGGATCTAGCCACATTTGGAGGTGGTTGGTCTTTGTCAAAGGTGGAGGAAATCACCTTGATGTGATGGCTAGGGGGGCATTCATATTCCTTACCATCTAATATATCATTCAAAGACCAAACATATTGAGGACAATCAACAATATATTCAATAGAAAATGCTTGTTCAAATTACTCAAATAGAGTATTACTCCACAAAGGCCCAGATTGTAACTTCTTCCCCAAACCTACGATATGGACCAAGTTTGTCTAAGTTTCAAACGATGCTCGAGATGAAAAAGGTTGTTCTTAAATATGGATAACTTCTTATGTTCATTCTTGTCACTCAAGCCAATATTAAATGAGTTTAAAAGGAATGATCTAAAGTAACGGGTTTAGGGTTCCTCTTCAAGTCTTAAGGTTGAACAATGGATAAATGTGAAGAAAAAGTGGATTATTCTAAAGACAACTTGATGGAAATGAGAATTTTGTATCTTCTTTGGAGGGAGGGACCAAATAGTTTGAAATGGTAGGGGAGAAAGACCTTTCTTATGAAGTAGAGGAAGTGTTTCTTCAATTAGTGGGGTCCAACTCTTTAGATTCAAAGCTCCAAGCTCATGCACATTATGCAAGACTTTATTACAATTTGTGAGATCTAATGGTCATCATTTAATTGAAACACTAGGTTAACAGCTGAGGTGGGACATGTATGGGAGGATAAAGTGTATGGGAGGCATCATCTAAATGACAGTGGTTTGGAATATGGTCATGTTAATCAAGAGTCTTTGATGATATATAAGCAAAGATAGTAGGACTATCATCTCTCCAGGTATCTTGTATTTGCTAAAAGATTTCAATCGAGGCCATGTGTATAGGCATCCATAGAAAAGTTTATTGTGGGTTTTAGCTCATGCCATTGATCAAAGGCTTCTTGTAGATTTATTGGCTAAAGACCTAAAGGATTCCAATCAAGCATTATCCTTCAAATGTATAGATGTAGGTAAGCTCTTCGGATCCCTTTTATGGGACAAAAACCTAAATTAAAAATAAATAAATAAATAAATTATATAAATAAATAAATTGTCTTCTCATTCATTCATTAAGCTCTAATAGGAAATACACAAATGAGGGGTCTAATTTTCCTTTTTAGAGAGACCTTAAGGGGCTAAATGTTTTTTTGAAAAGGAATCAAGATTTTAGAGGAATCCCATTAGATTATATAGGGTCACTCAAAAAAGAGGTGGAGGTCAATCCCATAATGATTGTGGAATAGGAGTGAGACATTTCAGTTTTAGATTCAAGTGCTAGCAAGGTGGAAAGGGTTTTGGATTCTATCCATAAGAAATGGAAGAGATTAATTAAGGAAAAGATTTCCTTGGTCAAACCGGTCCTAGGGAAATACATTCAAATGAACAAGGTTGTGGTATTGACATCTCAAATGCTTGCAAGGAGTTTTCTTGGTTGAAAATGGAGTGAATATAATATTAGAGGATGGATAAAAAAAATTGGGATGATATTATTAGATATGAGATAAAATTTTATATTTTATCGAGATGGTGGTTAAAGTTTTTATTATAATTGAAAAAGATGTAAATGAAATCATTAAAGAAATTTTGAGGTCTAAAATGGGTATCATTAGGAAACTAATAAAATAAAAATTATGAAATTTAAAAGAAAAAAATAAGAAACCTACTTTTTTTATTGTAACTTTATTCAAATTTCAAGTTGAAGCACACTTTAAATCTGGTATTAAATTATGCGTCCAGTGAGTACCCACTCTACATGTATCATAATTTTATTTTAAGACCAATTTTAGAAATTCTGACTCTCCCATGTGCTTTTACTTTTATATTCTATAAACACATATATACAGCACATTACTCAAGTGTAGATACTTTATCTAAAAAAGGTGTGCACTTGGAAACTGGTTATAACCTAACTAGATGAAGTACTATTATTGAATTAAATAGTACATAAAGGTTATTACTATTTTTATATTAGTGTTATGTAATCTAATAAAACATATATTTGTCAAATAAGATGCTTCTCTGTTAAGTGGTTTACTTTGAGTGTAATATTATTGAATTAAATAGTACATAAAGGTTATTACTATTTTTGTATTAGTATTATGTAATCTAATAAAACATATATTTGTCAAATAAGATGCTTCTCTGTTAAGTGGTTTACTTTGAGTGATTTCCTCACTTCGATTTAATTTCAACAAATAAAATATTGAAAATAAACTCTCTTTATAAAATATTTGAATTTATAACTAACTCAATAAAATATTCTCATTATCATTTTGAAGTTGAAATTTTTATAATTTATATGAATTTTTTTTTAAACTTATTTTTCATAATTATAATAGTATTTTGTATGTTTTTCTTGTCATCTATAATATTTATATAATCTTATGTTCATTTTCAAAGAAAATCTTGTTAATTTTATAATAATTTAAAAAAAAAATTTACAATAAAATATTTCAAAAATCATTCTATATCTATATGTTAAATAGACTTAAAACAAATCTCGATTAACTATTATTATATATAATTAAAATATATTATATATTTATATTTTTCAATATTTTAAATTTATTTATTATATTATAAATAAGAGAAAAAAATCTCAGAATACTTCTCTATATTCCGTAGATAATAAACCTGTAAACCATCCGCCTTATTACTGGGCTTTCGCCCCCAGAGAAATCGACCTTTTAAACATATATTTATAATAAATTATAGATTTAAAGATCGATGAAAATGTAAATTTTCAAAAAATGAATAAAAAAATGATCAATACATACATTTTACACTCTGCTTTAAGCACTGCCATAAGTATGAATACTTTTATCAGAAGGATTGAAGATAACTTATAAAATGAATATGATAAACAAAAATATTTCATCAAAGCTGTTGAAGAGAGATTATGACTGAGAATTTAAATTGCTATAAGCAAATTGCTTTCATAAACAATGAGACTATGGGAGTTGAGTTGCAGGTGATCATTATATATCCTTTAGCCAATATAGACCGAGAATTAAAATAAATATTAAAAAAGAGATAATGGTGAAGATTTGTTTAAATCTAATTTATTCATGATATAATACTTCATCAAGAGTAATTCAAACTCGTATAAGAAGCAAACTTCCTCCTAAACAATGAGACTAAGAGATCTGATTTAATAGATCTGTACATCTATTTAAACCGAAGATTAAAATAGATTTTAAAAATAAGCAATGAAAGTATAGAAGCTCACTTAATTGGTCATTGTATCTCTCTTACAAAATAGAGAAATTGGAGATTAAAAAAAATAAGAACATTTTTTTATTAGATATCATTTTTGGGATTCAACTGCGTTAAGTAAGTCATTCAAACGTATGACCATTTGAATCCCAAAAATGATATCTAATATAATGCACTGCGTAATCCCTCATATTTAAACATTTTTTTAATTTATATAATTTATTACTTATATATTTTATTATTGATTATATAATTTATTTTGTCTGCTGTGTGTATAACAAATGGTGATGATAGATGGCGATGGAAGTTTCTCTGTGATAGATGGTTAGAGGTTTGAAAGTCAGTAAGCAAAAATCTAGCCATGTTAAAGGCTGGTGAAGCCTAGAATAAAGGTGATCCCCAAGTATACTTAGACGTCCCTGGGTGAAGGTTTCTCAAGCCACAAGTCAAGCCTGGTGAAAGTTTCTCAAACCACACGTCAAGCCTGAGGTAATCTCTGTTGAACTCATACCACAAGTCAAATAAAAAATACATCTCAAACCACAAGTCAAACCTGAAGTAATCTCTGTTAAACTCATAAGCCACAAGTCAAGCCTGGTGAAAGTTTCTCAAACCACACGTCAAGCCTGAGGTAATCTCTGTTGAACTCATACCACAAGTCAAATAAAAAATACATCTCAAACCACAAGTCAAACCTGAAGTAATCTCTGTTAAACTCATATCACTTGGCCAACAAAAAATATATAGAAGTAATCTCTGTTAAACTCATATCACTTGGCCAACAAAAAATATATATAGACATTTTATTCTTAATATGATATTTTTAAATATATTTTTATGGATATTTTTTTAAATATTTTCTAATAAAAAAAATCTATATAATTTTTCAAATTTTATTTAAATAAATTTTATCTATATTTAAAATATAAAATAACCAACTCTATAAAATATCAAAACCCAACCATTAAATGCATCTTATCTATACATCTGTAAAATATAAAAATGAACTTTATAGAATATCAAAAGAAAATTATTTCAAATATTTTAATACAACCTGAAAAATTATTTCAAATAATTATTTAACAATTAATACTTTAATTTATCCTTATTCTAATTTATAGAAAAATACATGACATGTAAAAAACTATAAAATTAGATAGTTTTATCCTTATTTTAATTTATGGAAAAATACATGTCATGGAAAACCTATTAGAATTGATAATTATTAATTAAAAAAAAAAAAATAGTCTATAATATACATCATCTTTAAGTTTTTAAAATTACCCCAAATACTCCTATCCATAATCTATTAAATATCGAAAAACAAATAAGAACATATACATAATCTTCTGAGTTTTAAATTGCCTATATATTTATGCTTAGTGTTACTCATAAATTTATTAAATATTAAATATCAAATACCAGCAGTTTCAAAAGTCTAAGCACAACTTGAAATTTTAAATAATGGTTTAATAATTTATTTAAATTATCTCTCCTTACTACATAAAAATTTAAAAATTAGTGTTTAACAATGCAAGAAAGTTACCCTCAATACCATCATTTATCTCTTTATTTTAATTTATTGAAAAAGTAGATGGATACAAAATTCAGATGAACTAATCAGACTTTTAAAAATTAATACATTATTAATAAAAAAACACATGCGTACAAAATTCAGATGAACCAATTAGACTTTAAAAAATAGATACATTAATAATAAAAGAGCTCTTAGTTACCATATATACATCATCTTTTAATGACAATACATACATCTTCTTTATGTTTTTGCAACTGCTCAGATATGTATCCTTCCTATTATCCATAGATTTATAAAATATCAAATACCGACTGATTCAAGCCTCTCAATGGAACATAAAATTTTAGAATAATTGTTTAAAGAGTTTATTAATACTTTAAATTTCCCTTTATTTTAATTTATTAATATAACATAACATTTGCATACCATAGTAAGTGCATGTGATACAAAAATCAGATTAGCCAACCAGTGTTTAAAAAATGGATACATTATTAATAATGAAGCTTTTAGTTAGAACATATACATCACCTCTAGAGTTTTGCAACTGCCCAGATATTTATCCTTACAACTCATTTCTTCCTGGACAGAATAGCTGCCATTTAACAAATTATGGCTTGATACTCGAGAAATGAACCTCTATCTTTAGCTGTCGATATCCACGACTGTCTGACCTTGACCTTGACCTTTACCTTGCCTATAAATTCTGATGTGGAAAGCAAACCCACTTTCATAAATACTCCACCTAAAACTGAATTCTATGTTAGCTTGCTTACTGTTTTAATGAGCAGAGCAAGCTTTTTTTTCCAGCTTATAAATTACCAAAAAACACCTACATGAAAATAAAATTAACACTACAAATATTCATGTCCTCAATCCTTTGCCTCTGATCACCATTGAAGCATACAAGAGCTCATTCCATGTATCAGGGACCCCAGGCAGGCACCAGTGACTGCAATCTTGATACCTTTCTGATCTTTCCTCTTGTGAGGGATACTGTCTCCTATATATAGAAGGGTGGGCATCCTTTCTGTAATCTGTTATTCTTGTGATATTCAGGTACATGACAGGAGTTTTCATCTCATTCAGGACTGACTCCAACACTTCCATCTTTGGTGGATACTTTGTAAGAAAAGTCTCATTGTATATTGGCTCAGACTCCTTGTGGCACTGCCCTCCTGAGTTCCATTGCCCTCCACTACACAAACACAGTAAAATTCCAAGATCAGCAACTTCAGGGGAATTTTGGAACACAGCAAATGCAAAATGAGTAAACAGGCACTGGCCTACCTGAAATGAGTAGCTGAGTATCCACGAAAGAAAACTAGGGATTTGTTGGGATTGATGTTTTTGTCAACCCATTTCGCCCATGTCGTGAGAGCCTTTCTGTAGGCTTCCAATACATTCAATTCAGCATAGACATGATCTCCTTCTTGGTAGTAATCCTTCCTGTTCAATCAAATGGAAGGTTTCAGTATAAATCCTGTTAAGCACCCATATACATTTCAGTCTCACAATTAAAAAATTGCTCTTATTGAGCGTTACAAACTAGTTGGCTTTAACCCAGAGACAGATCATATCCAGCTTGGCCCAAAATTAAGCTGAGTTAATCCAGTGGCAAGTCAAGTTGCAGCCAGCAAGATTGACTTCTCACCATATTGAGACAAATTTTAGGAACTTCAGTTTTCTCCATTGCAATTTTCTCATCTTTTAAACTTCTACATATCCAAAAAATTCCCAAGTTTTTGCCTAGTCTAGTCAAAGGCTTAATCTCTGGCCTCGCCAAATGTTTTTTCTCCTCCTAGTCTCATGAAGTTTTTCCTGAATTTTCTATTTAGAGTGCTGCATTGAGAAGGTTAAGATAAGTCAATTGGATTACCTTGGGTGATTGGGAGGAATGATTATTTTGTAAGATCAGAGGATTTAGATTATATTACTGTGAAAAAATAACTTGATTACAACATAGATGAACTGGTTTGGTCTGCTGCTGACGAGGCCAGCTAATAGCACAAAAGCAAAATTTTCATATTGCCACATTGTTTCTAACCCGAGGGTCTGAGAAATTAAACCATAGACAGGGCTTGACATAGACAAAATTACATAAGCTGAGAAGCCAAAATACATTCTGAAACAAGTAGAAGAACAGAGACTCAACAGAAAGAGCTGTCATTTTGCCTAAGCTGCGCTTGTGCTTACATTGTCATATCATGGTCAGTAGGACAACTAGTGTTGTGCACCAACCTTGGGGATGGAAGGAATGATTGTTATACCCTCCACCCAAATTCAATTACTGCAAATGACATGATAATCTTTGTTGTAATGACCTCGAACTTTATTTTTAAATCTGAACAGTCCTTCAAAAGACCTAAATATACATATTCCTCGTATAAAATATAAAAATATTTAAAATACCAAAAATATAATGTCCCTATAACCCTATGTACTAATCGGGATTGAATTATGTTATATTTCATAAAGAACTATGCCAGTGTTTTAATGTTTGATCTCAATTGTTTACTTAGAATAGATCGGAGTATATTCATCTGGACCTTGAACCGATTAAATATCAAACAAATTTATATTTTATTTATGCTTAAAATTTTGGAATTAAAAGGAGTCTAGCTGTATTAGTCTAATATTTTACATATTGATTGTTTTTTTGAATTTCTCCATTCTCATAATTTGAATTATAAATATTTTTGAGTTTATGGTTTTCTAATTTGAATTGTTTTGATGTTCTTCCGCAGCTATCAAAGTAAATTGTTTGTGTCGATAATTCAAACCAACAAATATGGTTCATCTTTATTTGTCTTCAAGATGAACCACACTTATAAGTTCAAAACATCGGCAGATCCAGAAAAGAAAAAAACAAAAAACAACCAAAATAAATTAATATTTTTAATTAAATTTATTAACAGAGGTAACACATCTACTGAACTGTTAATGCATCTGAGTTTGTCAGTTCAGTGATTAGTTGTGATTTTAAAGAAAGCACAACAATATTATCCCTGACAGAAAAAGATTGGACTAAATCCAGATGCTGAGAACAGAAATATTCTTCTGAAGATGGCACCACAAATTAAAATCTTCTTTTTGTACACTTCAACAAGCAAAGCCCATGGTTGAACTATAACTCCATGCTTATTATTATCGACATTCTCCTGTGCCTTGGTAAAATCCACACCTGAATTTTCAATCATCCTGGTGACCTGTAGCACTGTATAACCTAAAATGTCCAGAGTCTATAAAACTAAGTCTATAAATCCAGATGCTGAGAACAGAAACCTTCCTCTGAAGATGGTACCACAAATTAAAACCTTCTTTTGTACACTTCAACAAGCAAAGCCCATGTTTGAACTATAACTCCATGCTTATTATTATCGACATTCTCCTGTGGCTTGGTAAAATCCACACCTGAATTTTCAATCATCCTGGTGAACCATGAAGCACTATATAACCTAAAATGTCCAAAGTCTATAAAACTAAGGCTAGCTATCGTAATTTACAATGCCCCTTCTGATTGGCTAGGTAAAATCCACACATGAATTTTCAATCATTCTGGTGACCCATGAAGCACTGTATAACCCAAAACGTCCAGAGTCTATAAAACTAAGGCTAGCCCTCGAAATTTATAATGCCCCTTCTGATTGTCTTATCATAACTTCCGCGACAATGGCCTGAATTGATTTTTAATATTGCAATAACTAGAGCCTTATATTGTCAAGCAAACACAAGAACTTTCAAATTAACAGAGAGAAGGTTCAGGTTAAGGCAAGTACCCCTTCGAAGTTTTTTCATGAGTCCACCAGTGGCCTGTATTGAAGACAATAACGTCTGCTTCCTTGAACTTTGGGGCAGAGCTTTCTATCAAGTCCAGCCTCAAAGTTTCCTTCTTTGTTCCATTTCTATCATCCACCTCCCATTCTTGAACCAGAAAAGGAGCCCTCACAAATTCCACTGAACAATTATAATCCTGCAAAAAGAACAGCCTCTATATCGGTTATTCAACACCAAGCAAAAGCACAAAGAAATAGCTATAAAAAGATTGAATACCTCATACAGAAATGCATAGAACCCTTCGGTTCTGAACTCTGATCTTCCTGAAATCTCGTGGACTCGGCTTTGGTTTTTTGCACCATGCCGAAGAATGCAAACCAGGGATTCCCACATGTTTCTGTTCAATGAATCTCCCACAAAAGACAGCCTTTTGCCTCGCAGCCGCTCCAGCATATCCGTTGCATTCAATCTGGAAAAAGCAAACTTACTGAGTAAAAGACTTGCCCTAATTGCATAGGTAGGTAAGAGAAAGCCTGCTTTGATGTGATAATGGTTCAGCATGAAGGGATGCATCCTTTGAATAAGACAAGTATTGAGTTAAAAAGTTATAAAGAAAAAAAATCAGATTAAGTCTAAGCAAACAAACTCATGAAGCAATATACCGTTTTGAATAGAATATCCATGCACAGATCGCCATAGAAACCAGACATTCTCTTCAGTACAAATCACCATAGAAACCGGATATTTTCTACAGTTCAGATCGCCATACAAACAAGACATTCTGTACATTACTACTAAAATGTATGGTACAGAAGCCTCACCTTGGTATGTTACAGTCATGTGGCTGCCATCTCCACTTCTCATAGCCATTATCAGGCCTTCTGTTAATGAAACAGTTGAATGACTCATCTATGTGTGGGCAAGAACCTGGAGGGTAAAGTGTTCCAGTATCATCAGGAACCCATCTCCCAAAGAATATATCACACTTCTTTTCTGCTGATTTAGTTGATCCATTAACAATCCTCTGAGGGTTCGATTCTATACTGCTAGGAACCAAATCAGGAGGAACAACAGAGGAATTTGCCATGCTTTTGGGGCTCTGAGAGGAATTTGCCATGCTTTTGGGGCTCTGAGAGGAATTTGACATGATTTTGGGGCTCTGAGAGGAATTTGCCATGCTTTTGGTGCTCTGAGAGCTATCACTGCTAGAAACAACTCCAGGAGGCACTGGAACTGTCCCCTGCGTGGAATTCTTAGAGCTATAACTGCTAGAAACAACTCCAGAAGGCACTGTAACTGTCCCCTGCGTGGAATTATGAGAGCTATCACTGCTAGAAACAACACCGGGAGGCTTATTATTGAATCCTCCTGGAACTGTCCTCTGCGTGGAATTCCCAGAAATTGTTGGCTTATCCAGCCCATCTATTACTGGAGAATTGACAGGCTTGGAACCACTGTCATGGATCCCATGCGCGCTATTTGCCCTTGGATCAGGCACTTGGCCTGCATTATCAATCACAGGCACAGAACCATTAGTGACAATCCCTTGGGTTCTATTTGTCCTTAAATCAGTCATTTTGCCCGCATTGTCAACCAGAGGCGCAGAAACATTGTTAAGGATTGACTGTGTACCATCTGCCCCTAAGTCGGGCGTTTGGCCTGCATTGTCAAACACCGACTCATCGGTTTCCTCAGCTGTTGAATCGGGAAACATGAATTTAAAGAATGAATTAGACCTAGAAGAATCTCTGAACACAGAAGGGAACCAAGACTGTCTGTGATCCATTGGATTTGCCACCAGCTTGTTGGGATAATTGAAGCCCAAAAATAGTGAACAGACCAGAACAGCTAAGACAAACCCAATTGCGAACATGGAATTCTTCCTGCCCTTTACCGGAGATACTAATTTCCTCCATTCTGATAGAGTGGCAACAAAAGAACTCATCCAGTTCCCACCTTCAAGCTTATTCAGGTCCATCGTACAGGTCATAAATCGAGCAAAAGCCCACTTTCAGATATAGCAGAGACTGAAAAGCAAGACTAATTTGAGGGGAAGAAATGAGAATCTTCATGGACTATTTCAAACAAAAACGCCATGGGAGGGGCTCAGGCTCAGGCTCAGGCTTACCCACTCCACTGTTTGGCCTTAAAAGCGGTTTTAAAGACAAACCCAATTGATTAAAAGACAAAAGGAGTTAGTAGGTCTGGAGGTGGGAAGAGAAAAGAGGAAACCTGGAATTTTATATACAATCTGAGATTACTGGAATTCGGGCTCTCAGCTCAGTGAGGGCTCTGGGTACATGAAAACTAACCCTGCCCAAAACAAACAGAAACAGCTGAATGGTAGGGACAAACGCGGAGAAAGGTGAATGTGTGATATGGCTAAGGAATAAGGGTAAACCCAAACCGTTATTGAAAACCCACCACGGTGAGAATCACAGCCTGTGAGAGTTTAAATAAAGAGCAATGAGGTTAAATCAAGAGAATCCATATAAACCCACTAAAATAGCGGAAAAGCTGGAGTAAATGCCTTGGCGGTCGCCTAACCAACCCTATCATCTGCCAGGTGAGATGCATTCGCATTAATTTTTAGTACCTCTCTCGATCATAATTTGTACGAGACATTTGAGTGGGTCAAAGTTAAGGGAGGAACTCTGATTTTATAAATTGAATTTGAACGATTAACTCACTTGCCCCTAAGTATATCACTGTTAGCATTTAGCATTTTTTTAATATAGCATACTCCTAGCATTTTTTAATATACCATGCTCGTCCAAATATATTATTTTTATTTATTTAACGTGTATTCACACACTTAATATTTTATTTACAAAAAGGTCATTGAGTATGCCCTTTAACTATTTGTGTTTGGTTAAGAGTTCATATTTTTTTGGATGCAAAGAAAAATAATAACAATTTAAGATCTCCGGTAACAATTAAAGATCCAAAAAAAGTTATTACTCAAAACCCAGTATAACTATATGTGTATGTGTTTGGTTAAGAGTTCATATTTTGACTATATTTGTGTTTGGTTAAGAGTTCATATTTTTTGGATGCAAAGAAAAATGATGACAAACTAAGATTCTCGGGTAACAATTAAAGACCCAAAAGAAAGTTATTACTCAAAACCCAGAAGCATCTGGTTGGAGTGAAGCTATGCTTCTTATGGACCACCCGTAACCCAGAAGCATCTGGTTGGAGTGAAGCTATGCTTCTTATGGACCACCCGTGAATAGTTACAAATGGTCTTATTTTCCTTAAATAACAACCATAAGTCAACCTTCATTCATAAATAGTGGCCAATAATAATTATCCCTAATATTAATTTAATCACTAAATTATAATAGATTTTCTCATGATTTAAATACAAATACACAAAATCATACAAAATACAATATACAATTTTTAATAATGCCCATCTAAGAAATACATTTCTGTATATTTAAATAAATTAAATTTTATTCTTATTTTTATTATTAAATAATTAATATAATTACTATTATATATTTTTTTATATTTATTAAATTTATAATAAGACAAAAGTTTTATACACAAATTTTAAAAGACACTTAGTAAAGTGCAAAATCTACTTCTCAATGGTCTTATCCTTCCTAAGTTTATTAAGATTATACAAAATTTATCTCACATTTAAGAAATAATAAAAATCAAATAATTTTATATAATCTTGTAATTAAATTAACTATTTTAAATTAGTTATTTATATATTTTAAATTAATTATTTTAAAAAAAGTTTTTTTCACTCATTGGTTCACGATACCCGGGTCAGTGGGTAGCCACTACGTTCTACATCCAGGGTTTTTTAACAATGAGTGGACGCCACCCGAAGGGAGCTTTCAAGATTTGACTTTGTGACCTCCCATTGGGGGGCACTTGATTTGACCGATTGA
>APFE030876133.1:78137-141863 GCA_000404065.3 Pinus taeda
CCAACCCCCAAATGTGCACCCATACAGATATCCGTTCACCCAAAAGAATGAAATAGAAAAAATAATCAAGGAACTTTTGGAAGCAGGTGTAATACGTCCCAGCATTAGTCCTTATTCATCACCGGTGGTGATGGTACTCAAGAAAGATGTGGAATGGAGGGTGTGTCCATACTTCAAGGCCCTCAATAAGTTGACAGTCAAAGATAAATTCCCCATCCCGGTGGTTGATGATTTGCTGGATGAACTCAATGGGGCTCAATTCTTCACTAAGCTGGATCTTCGCTCAGGCTACCACCAAATTCGCATGAAGGAAGTCGACATTCCAAAGACTTCTTTCCAAACTCATGAAGGCCATTATGAGTTCTTGGTCATGCCATTTGGTCTTTGTAATTCCCCATCTACTTTTCAGAGCCTTATGAACCATCTTCTCAAACCATATCTCAGGAAATTCGTTCTTGTCTTCTTCGATGACATCCTCATCTATTGTTGCACTTGGGCCGCACATCTTCAGCATGTAGATATACTCTTGCAACTGCTCCACAAGCATCAATTATTTGTTAAGATGTCCAAGTGTTTGTTTGGCATGGAAGAAGTTGAGGATTTGGGCCACATTGTGGGGCGTGCAGGTGTCAAGGTGGACCCCAAAAAGATCCAGGCAATAAAGGATTGGCCTCAACCTAAGACCTTGAAGATCCTGAGAGGATTTTTGGGTCTCACAGGCTATTATCACAAATTCGTCTGCAATTATGGTCGCATAGTGAAGCCCCTCACGCAACTCCTGAAGAAAAATTCATTCTTCTGGAATGAGGATGCACAACAGGCATTTACAGCTCTCAAAAATTCCATGTGTTCCACTCCAATCTTAGCACTACTAGATTTCACTAAATCTTTTGTCATTGAATGTGATGCTTCGGGTAGAGGTATTGGGGCAATCTTAACGTAGGAAGGTCGACCTTTGGCCTTCACAAGCCAACAACTAAGTGGGAAGAATTTGGGTCAATCTACCTATGAGAAGGAAATGATGGCCATCTTACATGCAGTAGAGACCTGGCGTCCTTACTTACTAGGGTGACGTTTCCAAATCCGCATAGACCATCATAGTCTTAAATATTTTTTGGAGCAACGCCTATCCTCCCCACAACAAAATAAATGGCTCACCAAAATTCTGGGATATGATTATGAGATTGTTTACAAAAAAGGGCAAGAAAATAATGTAGCAGATGCACTATCTCGCCAATTTGAGGAAGAAAGTACCCTGCTAGCAATTTCCCTTCCCATTCCAGAATGGATTGAAGAGGCTCGCAAGGAATGGTTTTCACATCTAGGGCTCTCCCAACTCATTTCTCAATTGCAGGCGGATCCAAATCCCACCAAGGGCTACTCGTGGCATAATGAGATTCTTCGCTACAGGGACAGAGTCGTAATATCACCAACATCCAGCCTCAAAAGTCGCTTTTTGGCAGAATTGCACTCATCCCCCCTTGTAGGACATTCAGGATTTCAGAATATGTATGCTCGCATCAGAAGATCATTTTTTTGGACAGGCATGAAAAAGGACATCCTTACTTTTGTAGCAGAATGCGATGTCTGTCAACGCCACAAAGGGGAGACCGTCAAAGCACCAGGCACATTACAACCATTGGCCATCCCGGCATCAATATGGATGGAGGTTTCTATGGATTTCATTACAGGTCTTCCAAAGTCTGGAAAAAATTCAGTCATCATGGTGGTTATGGATAGACTTTCGAAGTATGCTCATTTCTGCTCCCTACCCCATCCTTTTACACCGACTTTGGTCGCTCAATCTTTCATGGATCAGATCTTCAAATTGCATGGCATGCCCACTTCTATTGTGTCCAATCGTGACCCGATCTTCACCAGTAATTTTTGGCAGGAACTCTTCCGGCTACAAGGCACCCAACTAAAACTCAGCACTTCCTATCATCCACAAACATATGGTCAAACTGAAGCCGTCAACAAATGTTTGGAAACCTACCTTAGGTGTTTCACTTCAGAAAAGCAACATATTTGGGTTCAGTGGTTACCTCTGGCTGAATGGTGGTATAACACCAACTATCATGCCACCACCAAAATGACTCCCTATGAAGCAGTATATGGTCAACTCCCTCCTTCTCCTACTTCTTATATCAGGGGATACTCAAAGGTACAAGCAGTGGATCAACTCCTACAAAACCGTTCAACCATGCTCGCCCATCTTAGAGAGAATCTTCATCAAGCTCAAAACCACATGAAGCAACAGGTAGACCAGCATCGCTCAGAGCGTCAATTTCAAGAAGGGGATCAGGCATTTTTGAGGCTGCAACCATATAAGCAAACATCAGTCAAAGAAAAGGGTTGTAAGAAACTATCTCCAAAATTCTACGGACCATATCAAGTACTTCAACGCATTGGAGAATTAGCATACAAGTTGGCTTTGCCGCCTACTGCAAAAATCCATCCAGTTTTCCATGTCTCATGCCTCAAGAAAGTGATTGGGAACAATTGCAGAATTCAAACTAGTCTACCTAAATTGGACGAGGAAGGGTAAATCTGGCTCCAACCTGAACAGGTCTTGGACACATGAGAACGGCCCCTATGTGGCCGAGTGATTAAGGAAGTCCTCGTCAAGTGGAAAGACACCTCTCCGGAAGATGCAACTTGGGAACCAGCCACTATTATTCAGCAATTTCCGCAGCTTCAGCCTTGAGGACAAGGCTATTCTTAAGGGGGAGGGCATGTTAGGGTCCCACCCTAACCCCCTTATTTATGTAGTGGGATCACGTCATAATAAAGAGTCAATAAAGCCCATATTAATAATTGTAAGTGGTTAACCTGCTATTAATGACAGGACCACAGTTAGTTACAAATGGGCCTAGTATTAGATAGATGGTATTAATAAAACCCATGGTATTGATCCATGGTATTACATGTATGAGCAATATATAAAGGATAGAGACTCCCTGCGAGGAGCATCGTGTCTTATTTTTTAATCGAGCTCTGCTCTATTGGAGGTTGCCCCCTCGAAGAGGCTAGTGAACATTACTTTCTGAATAATAAAATATTTGTTGTTGACTCTCACTATTCTACGTTCTGGGTATTTTTCTTCGCATATTCTGTATTTGGGTATCTTTTGCAGGTTAAAGCATAAAATATTGTGCTTCTTCATGGCCTCTTCTAAGGCATTCAACTTTATCCAACATCTTGCTTCAATATGCTCATGTTTGCCACAAAATGTACACATTTCATCTATTTTGGTATTCTTCTTTTCTTGTTTTTTGTTTGTCTTTGAGGAGTATTCTTCATTTTTAGAAATTGAAGGAGAAGGCTTAGTATTCTACTTAGGCTTGGGGGGAGACTCATGGGCTTGTGTAGAATTTTTCTTTGGTTGAAACTGAGTTTTGTGCTTACCTTTGGAGTTATGAGCCACCAAAGCTTGATTTGAAGAGCTAGAGAGATTCTAATTTCTTGAGCTTAGATTGTTATCATATGAGACGATCATAAAATATCTCAAAGCTGGGCATGCAAAATTATGTCACCAAGGGCATCCCTTGATGCATAGAAGGTAGATGCAAAAACATGAAATGGACCCTTAATTTTGAAAAAAATAAGAAAATACATTTAGCATATTTTTTTCTGCTTGCCACATGCTTATAATTAAGACAACAAAGACCTTATTTGAGCTAGACACTCCTCAATAGAGGCATGATCATCAGGTACTAGGGTTGATAATTTAGTTCCCAATTCCAAATACAGAAGCTAGATCTTCCCAAATTTCTTTAGGAGTTTCACATTCTTCAAGATGAAATAACATGCAACCCAATCAACCCCATTATTGCATCTAGTTTGTTCTTGTAAAAAAAAATCAACTTCTTTTATAAAATTCAGTAGGTTTTCACTTAATGTTTGCCACAATCCCTTACATTGCAACAATTGTTGCATTTTTCTTTTCCAGGTATGATAATTGTACGAAATAAGTAACTATATTATCCTTAAGTTGTCATAATATCAAAACTCAAAATTTACAACTACTCCGGAATGCCAAAAAATTTGCCCAAACTTCTATTTACGCTAATAAAAAAAAGAAACAAGAAATGCCAATAATATTTGCCCAGTGTCTCCTTTTAACCCCAATTGATAATTTTTACCCAATTCTTCTTTTACCTGGGGGGAAAAATTCCAATAATTTTGAGGTATTTTTTCAACCGAGAAATATTTGCCCAAAAAAAAATCTAAAGAATTTCAAAAAAATATTAATTAGGGCCCAAGCAAATTAAACCTTTTTAAAAAAACTTTTACCCATATGCTTTCCTCCTCCTTTAAAATATGCGGGCACACTTTCTCCTTTTTTAAAATCCAAAACAACACAATCATAAATTCATTTCTCCAGCTCTAAATACCCTTTATCCTTTTAAAAAAAATTAATGGGCAAATTAATTATGGAAAATTATGTCAAAAATGAATGGAGCCTTTGAGAAATTACGGTAAATTCATAGATTTTTTGAACGAGACCTCAACAACTTCCACGCTCTTCTTCGACGGCTTCAAGGACTGGACAATAAAATTCAAACCCCAACAGATCTAGATCCAAAACTAGATCTTAAAAACTTTAAAATAGATTTCAAAAAAGACGAGAAGGGAGCTCACAATATTGCTCTGATACCATGAAAGAGTATTAAAATACCCAAGGATCATACTGCAAGGCTAAACAATCCTTCTACCAAGAGATCACAAGATGAAAGGACTCTAACAATGTTGAAGTTAGAAATATTCTCGACATTTTGAACCCAAAATAAAGTTCATCTTCAAGGACTGATATGGCCACTTGTGTCATCCATATTGATTCTTGAATATGAACCTACTTTTGGGTTCAAAATGCCAAGAATACTTTGAACTTCAACATAGATCTCCCTTGATAAAATAACAATTTGATAACAATTTCTCTTGGGATTCAACTTAACATAGGTACTTTGTTCATCTTTAGGATCTCCCTTAATATAATTATACATTTGTGCAAAAACTAAACGATTATATTGTTGATAGAAACTTGGGAGCATGAAGAGCATAAGGTCCCTAACATAAAAGGATTTGTCTTATAATTGGTATGGAGCAAAAGATCCTATTGTAGACGGGTTAAAGTCATAGCTCATTACATAAAAAATAATATTTTTCCTCATATCAAGTTTCAAAAGAAAGAAATTTTCAGTCACTACATGTGGATGAAGATGTGTACATGATTTTTTTATTTTGGGCTTATTAACTCTACCTTTTATAAGACAAACATCCTTACAAAAACTCAGAAGAAAATATTTATAATTTGAATAATGATAGCAATACATATTTCTATGAGACTTTAATGCTAGAACAACAAGTAATCAAGTTGTCTTAAGTGATGAATCTTACCCTATTCCTCTATGGTTAGATTAGAACCTTGTTTTAGCTAGAAATTATGATAGAAACTTTGAAGACTTGGTTGAGAATTTGTTTAGTACCATGCTAATCAACCTCTGAAGTTCACAAAATCTTATAATTTGCAATATTCTAATGAATTGATGATAATCCGACTAGATGACTTGTATTCATGGGCTTGATAGCAATGCTTTAAATTGTGTGATATTAATATCCCATTATATGACGAAAAGTAAATTTTGACCTTTTAAATGGCCATAAGATCAAGTCTAATCTTAGACCTCTAACCCTAACTCTAAACTTTGGCATGCCCAAAAGTCCCATGGATGGGAATTTTTATAACTATTGAAAACACTTAATTTTGCCAAAAATAAAGATAATCATTTTTTAAGGATTTAAATAATAAATTAAGTCTTCCATGAAATCAGAATAATTTGGACTATCTTTATCATAATTTTTTAAACCCTTTTTACCTACATTAATAAGTTCCCAATTGAGATGTTGTGTTAAAAGGAAAATAGAACATCTAATCCTTGGTACGATAAAGAATGTAAAATGGCTAGAAAAACCATCAAGGATGCTTATAATGAATCTTATAGCTATGACGATAAACAAATACAAAGCCCTAAACAAAAGGATAAAATGATATTATATAAATAAAAACAAGAGAAGTTGTTGCGCCAATGTAAGCTAGATCGTAACAAATTCTAAAGGTATATTTTGACTCATAAAACTAAAAAAACAATATGATTCCCTTAAAGGATTGGAATTCCTACCCTAAAAATATTTATGATTTCTATCATGGACAATATTCAAACAAAGTCTACCCATGAAGAAGTATTTTAAATAGATGACATGGAGTTTTGGGTTAAGTAGCTCTCAAAGGGGAAAGCTAAGGACATCAAAATATACTGAGCATGAATATTAAAACTTGGAGGACCTATCCTCATCTCCCGTGCCCACAAGATCTTTAATTAGCCGTTAAGTAGGGCTTCCTGAAAACTTAAAATCAGAGCCTTATTGTACATATTTTATAAGTGGGGAAAATAGAATCCCTCTAACCATAATACGATTATAGTGAGCTCTCTTTTAGTCAAGTGATATGGAATTATTTTGGAAAAGAATCTCAATATATGGCTAGAAAGTCCTATAAGAAAGATATAAAGGCCCAACAAAATTTTGGAGTTATCATTCAACTGTGAACCACCTTGTTATGCTTAGGATCATTGCAAAGGAGTGTTACAATAATAAAACTAATATCATGTGTTGTTTCATTGATTTTAAAAAATATTTTGATGCACTTAGACTAACCTTTGGAATAGGTTAGAAGAGCTAAAATTTCCTTTCAAGTTGAAAGTTGCAATGATAAGTATGCACGACAACATTAATACCAAGTATAGGAACAATGAGGGTTAGTCAAAATAAAATAATTGTAATATAGGAGTTAAACAAGGTTGCCCCTTGCCCCCACCTTTTTTGGCATATACATTGACAAGTTAGAGAGTTGTTTGGAAGAAGCAAGTTATGGAAGAAGCAAGTTATGTCATATTGATTCTTGTTGTTGTAGTCATCACCCTTTTGACTTAGGCTGATGTTATTGTTCTAATGGCAAGGAGTCCCTATGATCTTGACAAGAAACTAAAAACACTGAAGTATTTTTTCTTTAATATGAATATCAATGTTAGCATTGGAAAAACAAAGGTTATGATAATTAAATCCAAAAAGATCACTTATGATAATATTTTGTATGACAACAATAGCTTGGAGGAAGTGAATTCATACAAATATCTTAGAATCAATCCTGATCACAAACCTAAATAGAACTATAACATTGAGAAAAGGATAAGCAAAAGGTGGAAAGATTATTAAGGACTAGAAAACAGTTGTAAGTCGGTAGAGCTTTAGCTATGGGGTAAGAATAAAATCCTCTTTGATGCTCTTGCCACTCTTGTTAACTTATATTGTCACGAAGTCCAAGGTTGCAACTCCGAAGCATTTTACAAATTATAATCTCAAAATTTAAAGGCAATATGCCCTATCATATCCTCCTCATAGAAGTGAGTCTTCCCCTCATTGAGAGCATAACCATTTCTAGGTACCTACTGTACATTGAGCAAGATAATGACATGAAAGACAAGAGGATTTCTAATATTGCTACAAAATCGAGTCAAAACCACATGTGACTCAAATGAGGGTGGCGTAAAGATGTCAAGTCTTGGCTAGATCATTGGGTAACAAAGGAAGAGGCTACTCCATAGAAGAACAATTATATTAAAATTATTATTACATCTAAGTTTAAGGAGAAATTGTCATATTATAGATAATTAATTATAAATTAAAAGAAAATTAAGATATTATAACGATGCGATCAACCTTAACGTAAAATATAATAAATATCTCACTATTTTGACAAGTAAAGATGAAAACCAACATTGCTAAGATAAGAACAAACTCTGACCACTTCCAAAGTGAAACAACACACTAGAAATTTTCTAAAACATTGTGGGACAAAATAATTTGTCATCTTTGTGACATTAACAGGCTTGAAGATGAATTTCTCTTACAATATCTTGCACACCAACAATAAATCACAATTTCAAAATATTTGTTACAAAACCTTCCTAGCCTTTTAACTCATAAAAAAATTTGTGATTTAGGGATGCTTTTTTATTTTTATTTTTTATTTTTTTTAACCAGTAAGCAAATTGTTCTATTATCAAAATTTCAGAACTTTAAACATTTATAAAACATACAAATTTGATACTCATAGGTATTGTGAGAGAGAGTCTTGTCTAGATAGGAAATTCATTTATGTAAAGACTTCCAATTAGTAAACTTGGAAATCCAAAACACTATTTTGTAATACATATACATTCATTTAAAGGGTAGTCTTGTTTAAAGAGGAACCAAGACCCCTTATAGTCTCTGACCTAATATACTAACATAAACTAGAAAATAAAAGGTGAGATCAAGGACAAACCAGTCATGTAGTTGGAGCATTAAACCTGTCGAGGAGTGGAGCAACTTGGAGCATCAATAGAGAGGTCAGTGGAGTTGGCTCAAGTTCTAGGACCAACCTTGGATGCTAGGATGCCACTTTTCCTTTTTCCATATGCTTATAGAGGGCTAGAAGAATGTAGCCTTGCTTCTCCACCCTAATAGTTAATTTTTCATCTCTGCCATTTTTGTCACCTAAGCTTCAAAAGCATGGGCCACCACCAACTTTTTGTGCCAATATAGTTCAAGAGTTCTAAAATATTTAGTATCATCAATGTGGATTTTTTTGGTGTCTAGATGAAAACTTTTCACCTCAATCCTCAATTCCTCAACCACTTGAGAACCACCTTCATTTTTCGTATTGGCCTTGATAAGCTTTAATTTCTTCTTTATTGTTAGGAAGGCTGCTCTATGGAAGACTTGAGTAGCCTCTCTTGTGGTGGATTTCATGTGCATGTAACAAGTGGGAGGGTGGCCATGATAGATGGTGTGGAGCCATTAAAACCATTGAACACCAATAATTGTAAAGTAGGGCATGCAAAAGAGAAAGGTTGTCAAAGCTGTCAAAGAATGAGATTTAGGACCAAAGACAACATAAGCCAAGGAAAATCTATAGCCATTATCTAATGCTAGGAGGCATAGATAGGCTATACATTACACCCTTTCATTCACATTAGTGTCCAAGGACCATAATTAATCAGTGAGTGAATTGGATGTGGGATACTACATCGGGGGATGTTACTACCATAATTAGCTAGATTGATATTTACATGAGGTGGCTAGGAAGAGGATGACATGCATCCTCTAGAAGAGTTGAACCTACATGATCCCCAATGCCTTGTCCAATCATGTTGTCAACCACCTGATTCGGGAATGCTCTTCTTAACATTTTATGAGCACAAAAATTAAAGTACAAAGCAAATCAAATAATTCTTTACCTTTTTAAAAGTCTAATAAACTAAATTTGACCTCAATAAACATTAACCATCATCATTATCCTTAATAAATATAAAAAATTAATGAAAAAATAATTTTGAATTATTATATGTATATATACTAATTTATTATATATTATTATATTATATTTTATATTTTATTTTATTTTAACCTTTTTAAAGTTAATAATATATATTTTTAATTATTTAATATATGTAAAATAATAATATATTTACACGTTTATAATTTCTGATACTGATGTCTTAACTTTATATAAAAGTTGAAATATTTTTTTAAACGAAACAAATAGAGATTTGTATTAAAACAATTTGGATTACAAGGCCAAAACCTTGAGATATTTCAATATTTTTTGAGGGTTTGAGATTGAGCACAAAGGCTCATTCCAAAGGCTCATTCCAAACCCTTAAACGAATTCCCCATGACAAAAATATTGTATCTTTCCAACTAAATATTTTCCAAAGAATCCCCAAAATACAAACACATTTACATTCCATTTTTTAATTTGATCTAGTTTCACTTCTTGTTTTTATTAGAGAATTTTTTTTCCTTTCTTCCCAACTTGAATCCAACTTGCATTTTCTGTTGGAAATGAGCTCACTACTGAGAGGGAGGGTGAATCAGTAGTGATGGGAATTATAAAAAATTTCAATTCTTTTCCAGTTATTGATTCACACACACATACATTAACCCATTAGCAAATTAGATCACATAGAACATTAAACAACTCGGAAAATAATAAATCTAAATTTGCAGCTACACCAAGATCATCACATGTGAACCATAAAATACACCAAATATACATGCACAAGAAGGCACAAGATATTTCTGGTGGAAAATCCTCTCGAGGGAAAAAAACCACCCATTGTTGTTGTTGCATTGCTCAATAATTTTATTATTCATCAAGCAATTCAATACATAGAAAATAGATATGGCTACTATCAGTAAGAACTATGATCCTCATCTCACAACTATATAGATATCCATCCGCTAGAAGCCACCACAACCAATGAGCCTCACCCAACTTCTATTGGACTCATGAAGAAATATGATCGTCATCTCACGACTCTATGGAACTCATCTACTAGAAGCCACCAGGACCAATGAGCCTCACCCAACTTTAATTGGACTCATGAAGAAATATGTTCTCTATACTGAATTTTCCAAAGCCCCCACTCCACTCTTCTATGTGGACCTCGTTTCATTCATTTTTAGATTCAAGTCAATCTGAACTACTCAACTAGAACAACACAACAACCTCTAGCAATATAGGCTCAAAAATACAACAATCACCTTGAATATTTTCCAAAAAATCCCTAGAATACAAACACATTTACATTCCATTTTTTAATTTTATCTAGTTTAACTTCTTGTTTTTCTTGGAGAATTTTTTTTTCCTCTCTTCCTAACTTGAATCCAACTTGCATTTTCTGTTGGAAATGAGCTCACTACTGAGAGGGGAGGGTGAATTAGTAGTGACAGGAACTATAAAAATTTCAATTCTTTTCCAATTACTGATTCACACACACATACATTAACCCATTAGCAAATTAGATCACATAAAACATTAAACAAATCATAAAATAATAAATCTAAATTTGCAGCTACACCAAGATCATCACCATTGAACCATAAAATACATCAAATAAACATGCACAAGAAGACGCAAGATATTTCTGGTGGGAACCCTCTAGAGGGAAAAAAACCACCCGTTGTTGTTGCACTGCTCAATAATTTTATTATTCATCAAGCAATTCAATACATAGAAAATATATATGGCTATTATCAGTAAGAACTATGATCCTCATCTCACAACTATATAGACATTCATCCGCTGGAAGCCGCCACAACCAACAAGCCTCACCCAACTCTAATTGGACTCATGAAGAAATATGATTGTCATCTCACGACTCTATGGACCTCATCTACTAGAAGCCACCAGGACCGATGAGCCTCACCCAACTTTAATTGGACTCATGAAGAAATATGTTCTCTATACTAAATTTTCCAAAGCCCCCACTCCACTCTTCCATGTGACCCTCATTTAATTCATTTTTCAGATTCAAGTCAATCTGAACTACTCAACTAGAACAACACAACAACTTCTGGCAATATAGGCTCAAAACAAATACAACAATCACCCTGAATAATTTCCAAAAAATCCCCAAAAGATAAACACATTTACATTCCATTTTTTAATTTGATCTAGTTTGACTTCTTTTTCTTGGAGAATTTTTTTTCCTCTCTTCCCAACTTGAATCCAACTTGCATTTTCTGTTGGAAATGAGCTCACTACTGAGAGGATGAGGGGGGGTGGTTGGGGGTGAATCAATAGTGATAGGAATTACAAAACTTTTCAATTCTTTTCCAATTACTCATTCACACACACATACATTAACCCATTAGCAAACTAGATCACATAAAACATTAAACAACACAGAAAATAATAAATCTAAATTTGCAGCTACGCCAAGATCATCACATGTGAACCATAAAATACACCAAATAAACATCCGAAAGAAGACACAAGATATTTCTGGTGGAAAACCCTCTCGAGGGGAAAAAACCACCTGTTGTTGTTGTTGTGCTGCTCAATAATTTTATTATTCATCAAGCAATTCAATACATAGAAGATACATATGGCTACTATCAGTAAGAACTATGATCCTCATCTCACAACTATATAGACATCCATCCGCTGGAATCCACCACAACCAACGAGCCTCGCCCAAATCCGATTGGACTCATGAAGAAATATGATCATCATCTCACGACTCTATGAACCTCATCTACTGGAAGCCACCAAGACCAACGAGCCTCACCCAACTTTAATTGGACTCATGAAAAAATATGTTCTCTATTCTGAATTTTCCAAAGCCCCCACTCCACTCTTCTATGTGACCCTCATTTCATTCATTTTTAGATTCAAGTCAATCTAAACTACTCAATTAGAACAACAAAACAACCTCTGGAAATATAGGCTCAAAACAAATACAACAATCACCATGAATATTTTCCAAAAAATCCCAAAAATGCAAACACATTTACATTCCATTTTTTAATTTGATCTAGTTTGACTTCTTGTTTTTCTTGGAGAATTTGTTTTCCTCTCCTCCCAACTTGAATCCAACTTGCATTTTCTATTGAAATGAGGTCACTACTTAAGGGGGGGGGGGGGGGTGGGGTTGAATCAATAGTGATAGGAATTATAAAACTTTTCAATTCTTTTCCAATTACAGATTCACACACACACACATACATTAACCCATTAGAAAATTAGATCACATAAAACATTAAACAACTCGGAAAATAATAAATCTAAATTTGCATCTACACCAAGATCATCACATGTGAACCATAAAATACAACAAATTAACATGCACAAGAAGACACAAGATATTTCTAGTGGAAAACCCTCTCGAGGGAAAAAAAACACCCATTGTTGTTGTTGCGCTACTCAATAATTTTATTATTCATCAAGCAATTCAATACATAGAAAATAGATATGGCTTCTATTAGTAAGAACTATGATCCTCGTCTCACAACTATATAGACATCCATCCATTGGAAGCCACCACAACCAATGAGCCTCACCCAACTACGATTGGACTCATGAAGAAATATGATCGTCATCTCATGACTCTACGAACCTCATCTACTGGAAGCCACCAGGACCAACGAGCCCCAGCCAACTTTAATTAGATTCATGAAGAAATATGTTCTCTATACTGAATTTTCCAAAGCCCCCACTCCACTCTTCTATGTGACCCTCGTTTCATTCATTTTCAGATTCAAGTCAATCTAAACTACTCAACTAGAACAACACAACAACCTCTAGAAATATAAGCTCAAAACAAATACATCAATCACCTTGAACAATTATGCAACACCTTGTTCAATCACTGCATTAATACATGCTGCATACACAAAATATAATCTGATGAAAATATAATGAGCAATCATATAGGAAATGATCTAGAATCATTCCTTACTCCATCACCATATTGTTGCATAAAATTCTAGTTGAATCACACTTTTGCGCCATTTACTACTACTATAAATTGTTGTAGATTTTCTTCAAAATTGCCTGCACAACCTGCACACGATATTCTTCTCTCACACACACTCTTCCTAACTCACTCAACCATCACCAAAAAAGAAAAACAACTCAAAACGTTTTCCATTTATTTTGGTCTATGACAAATTATCCTCAGATTTCTCCAAACTAATACCACAGGAAAATACCATGGTTATGCAATACCTAGTGTTAGTTCCTATACCAATAGGAGTCATAATTTTGAATGGCTAAGGTTAAGCCTTGTAATATGTACACACCTTTGCTTTCTGCAAATTTTTTCCATATTGAAAAATAAAAAAATGAAAAGAGGTTATGTCCTAAAAGAAAAATTAAGGACAAAAAGAATAAAGAAAAAGGTCCAAAAAAAGTGAAAAATATGAACCCCAAAAAACAAAAAGAGACCATGAAAGTGTGCAAGTCTAAATGCCACTACTATTTACTTTATGCAAAATAATTATTGTGTGCAGCTTGTGATTCATGCCACAATCCAAGGTAATCAAACTATTTAATCTTGATTATTCCATGCTTTAAATTTCATGTTGATAGTTAGAGAATAAAATTTGACCAAACTGTTTAATCTTGGCAAATCATTAAATTAGGTATAGTAAAATAAAAGGACCTCATCAGTTTAATATGAGCCCTTGGATAATATAGTGATAGAATTACATAGTTTGCTTTGTGAAAAGAAAATAAAATGTTTTAATAAGGGTTTGCTAGCCTAAATGAACCCTAATAAAGTGAAGAAAAAATGGCAGGACAAGTAGATGGGTAAGTAGAAGAAAGAATGCAGAAATATGATGATAGGGAAAAAAGCATATTTATCATCTCTCATCATATGTTTCAAATATGAATGGTCAATCAAGCATGAATATGGATTTCAAGGTCAATTGATTAACTTCCCCCATTCATTTTACCTATTTACTTAACTAATTTCCTAGAATAAAGTTCTAAGTACTAAAAAACTCTAAGTCAAAGGGGCTCAAAGAATTTCTCTGACTTCTGGATGGACCGAACCCTCGGCTCAATGACTTATAGATACCAAGTACCAAATTCCCCTCATAAAACTTCATCCCCCCTTCATTTCATTCATTTCCCTAATAAAACCCACTTTCTTAAGATTTAAACACTATTTGCCTAGGGAAATTAATCACCCCCATGTAAATTCCCCTTTCATATAAAAAACCCACAAAAATACTTTAGCCTAAGTTATAATGCATATATGCGAAAAAAAATAAATCACAAAAAATACATTATGCTTAGCGCTATTCATTCATGATGTTTTTCATATTAACTTCTAACTATTATATATTAATTCCTATTAATAACCCTTTTCCCGTATATATTAATTTCTTATATAAACTTATCCTTATACCCTAGTTTAAACATAAACTATAAGATACATCAAACCCGACAAAAACCCACTTACTAATCGATCTGTGATTAAGTTAGGCAAAACCATGATTAAGCCCTCCGCTAACAACCTCGATGGCCTAATCCTGCCTTAATCCACCATTAATCCCAATACCACCATATTTAAAGTGCCCGTCGGGACCCCCATTAACCTCCATACACAATCGCGCCCCGACCACCGTCTGATCTGAAGGCCTAGATCCAATGCCCCAGAAACCATTTCAGGCGGGATCATCTGTTGGACGATAAACGCCCAAAAAAGTTGTTTTCCATGAGACCGCCCTGGCAATGTGTCAGTTGCTGAGTGGAATCGGGTGACTCCTCCCAAAAACCACCCAACGCCCATAAGCGGTGAAAAATTAACCGCTTACCACCTCCCCGCTACATGACAAATCAGTCGGTATTGACCCGCACCTGCCAAAAAACATTTTTTCCATATAAAAACGAAAAAGCCCCAAAAATGTCTTTTTCGCTGAATTTTCTCTTGCAAGCTTCTAGATGCATGCACGACACTTGCAAAACATTGAAACCATCAACCCACGTGCAAATTTCACTCCAGAGAACGCCACAGACCACTCGGTCAACTATGCAGCCTCCATAAGCACCCTTCGACCTATTACAACTACTAGTTACCCTGCTCAGAGTCAATTTGCCTCAGTTTCAAGTATTTAAACTTGAATTCACCAAGTGCCCTATCAATTTCAAGTTATACCAGTCATTGAGTATTTTTTTAAATGTAAAACTTAATTGAAATTACTCTAATAGACTCCATACTACACCTTGCTGAATACTCAAACCTCGAAACTGCTAAACTAACTTTGAAAACCTCATTCAACCTTGATCAAGCCTATTTTGAATCCACAAGAACCGAATTATGGCTGTCCCTACTGCATTGAACGTGAGACCCATCTCCATGTCCCATTTGGACCTGGACCACCTTCCCTGAGTTGATAGAGATTTCCAGATAAAAAACATCTTTTTCATAGAGTTCATGCTCAAAATACATTGCCAAAGTAGGGACAAGTTCCTGAACCATGTTGATGAAATTGGCCTTTGGGAGTCGAATTTTCCCAAGTACCAGTTCCCCCAAGTCCATATTTTTCCTGAAATTGTACATATGTGCTATGCTTGCTACATCCCCAGTCATAGAACCATCATGTCTCATGACCAAAAAGTCCTTTTCACCATCACTCATGAGTCCATCAATGAGATGATGCTGCTCTAACCAGAGCCAAACCTAACTCCCCCCTCAATTGGAGACTTGTTGGACTTATATCCCAAACTCAACTCTGCAATATTGGCCCAATGGATCCAAACCTTCATCATAGAAGAGAAGTATACCCCCAAGGAGCCTGCTCCATATGTAGCAACTATATTTTCTCCTTGGGGCCGAAATATTGTATCCATGATATCTTGTATTTTGGGTTACTCCACAAGTGAGTACATTGATGAAATTATACTGGCTTTCATGTCCATCTATACCCTAGGAAAACCTCCTGCAACCATTTATGACTTTGCCAAATTCATAGCTGATAGAATGCATGAGAAATTCACAAGAATGGGAAATGAAAGATTTTTAAGTACTCCTCAATACTATACCACATGTTCCTCTACTTCCAAGTAGATAAATTCCAACTTACCTTGCAAAAGTTGGACACCAAGGGCCAACCAAGATCAGTCATCTTCTAGACCCCATTGACTCATCAATATTCCTCCCCCTATTCATACAATGAATTCATAGATTCCTTTTTCCACCCCGTGATGACCATGCTCAGTGGAATCCCTCCACCAAGAATCAATCCTGAGATCAGGAGAGTCTTTCATTTAAACATCAATCATCAGGTGGGAGATTGGTACTTGTACCAAAACCACACTGAAATCAGGATTTATGGGTGCCAACTTGCCCCATAGAAACTACCTATATACCTCCCAATGAGGTTATTTTCCCTGGAGTACTACAGGTAGATAATAAATTCAGATAAGGTAAACTTTATCAAAGCCAAAAAGAAAGCCCAGCTCAAGATCAAAGACCAATTGGATCCTTTTATTTGTAATAGCAGAGAAGCTGGAAAGGAGGCAGACCTGATCCTTTATAGATTAAAATTAAAACAAAGCTTCATATGGAGATATGATCCCTTGGATTTCATCTACAAAAGAATGCATAATAACAAGATGGCCCCTATATCCATCACTGTATCCCTGAGATAGAAAATTATGCTAACCAATTGCAATGGGTGGAAAACACTTTAGAGGACAGGGACAATACTAAAGTTGATGTGGAAAACACATTATTTGATCTAGAAAACCAACTTGATGAAAATTCATTTCTGCAGGTACCACCCCAGGAAGGGACAATGAGCACTCCCCCTATCATGCAGACTCCTCTGAATGAGGAGAAAATCCCAAAAGGGTAGGGGGGAAGGATCAAGTTTAGGGACACAAGCCTTTAATGTTCAATATGAAAGAGGCCAAAGCAAAAGGCATAGACTCAATCCTGTGTAAAAATAGGAAGACACCGATGGCTCAATTGAAATAACTGATTCTGAGTGAGAAAGGAGTAAAGGTACTGCTCCTTCACAAGAAACACAACCCCCATCATTCTCAGGAACCTAGATGATACAGAGACAGATGAGTGTAGAGGCCTCGTCTTTCAGCAGATCAAGATAAAAGTATCAAAGACATATTCAAAGAGATAAAAATGAGGAATGAAAGTTTTAAAGCTAAGACATATGCTCATCTTTTCAAACTTTCTACTCTAGGTCAAAATAGATTGATGTCAGATTTTGACATCAAAGAGGGGAAGATTCAGGTTTCCTTCATTCAACCAACTGTGCAGCAACCAAGGGAACCCACTGACTATAAGAAAGTTGATTTTTAGGTGTTGGCTAGGGATATTCACCTTGTGGACCAAATAGAATTTCACAAGCAGGCTAGAGAAATGATCTACTCCACCCTGACAGGGAAGTCCACAGTTGTTCATCAACTACAAAGTTCCCTGAACAACATCTCAGCTCAGTATCAGCTTGAACAGGCTTCATCACAAGTCAAGGACAACAGAATCAAGTCTTTGGAAGACTTGATCATAGAGGTGGGACAGGATCCCAAAGATATCAAAGCAACAAAGGAGTTAATAAAATAGAAGAACAAGGACATTGCTTCACTAAAGATACCCTCCTTGCATCATCCACAAACATAGGAGGTGTTACAGTCTCAAACTTAGCATGATGACTTAATGGATTTAGTCCTCAAGCTGAATAATCAGTTGAGGAGCATGAGAAGGAATTGGATACCTTAATCCAATTGAAGCAAGGTGAAGTAGGGACCACACCAACAAATGTAATCCCTACAGTGACCACTATAGTACCATCTACATTGGCAGCTACATTGGCTCCAAAAACTCCTATAGGCACTGCCTTGCCCATCACCATTGCAACTTCTACAACAGAAGCAGGTACAACAACAGATGAAGCAACCAAGCTTGTTCATGCCATGGAAGAAATGTCTATTCAGATAAATGAGATAAACAAGCTAAAGGAACAAGTGGAAAACTTAGAAACAGACTATAAGCTTGCCAAGATTATGCAGAAAGAGAAGGAACAAAAGGCTGCAAGGATAAAGGAAAATCTCAAGTTAATGGAAAGAGACTTGACACTAAAGGAGCCTCTTGGAGAAGCCAAGGAAAAATTATGGGCCAATATCATTGACTTTGTCAATGATATTTGGCCATCCATACAGGTCATATTTGAGTAGATTGATCTCATAAGATTAATAACAGAGGCTATTGAGAAAGTGAAGATAGAATTAGGAAACAGACCTAGAGATGCTACTAGTCTCATCTAGTTCTTAAATACAAAGAACAAGTACTAACTATAGGAACTGGAAATTCAAGACATGACTGCTACTATTCTGGAGGTAAAGAAAGTCCTCACCAAGAGGGACCTTATGCATAAGTTAGAGGAAAAGAGTAAGGAAATGCAAGTAGTTGTTGACAGGTTCATGGCTAAGTTTGATAAGCTAAAGGAAAAGGGATTACCTAATCAGTTAGTCATTCGTGATAAACTTATGGAACAAGGAGATTACAATGACAAACTCAGGGATGTAGCAAGATAGCAAGTGGCTACTTCACAGGTTTGAGGAGTACCGACAGGAAAGGTATTGTAGAGTGATTTTGAAAATCTATTTTACCTCCAGCTTGAGGTAAAACATTTGTTTGTAAATAAGCCTTCATTTTCCAAATACACTGAGGCAGGTGAAACTTACTGGAGAATGTTGAGTATTTGGTTACCAACATATTAAGAATGGGAAAAATTGACTGACCTACTATATCAGAACGTGGTTAAAGGTAAAACACACTGTCAACGAGGTAAAAGAGCATCAGAGTCAAATGGTTATAGGGTCAAAGAGTATCCATGTCAAGTAGTATCAATATAGAAGACAATAGCCTTTGGCCAGCACATAGCATTATTAACCATAAACTTCTAGCTAAACCATAATACAAGGGACATCAAGAAAACAGTTCAATAGCTGTCACTAACTTCTTGCGAGAAGATATTTTGAATTTCCTAGATTAATTCCCAAGTTAGTTTGGGATATTTTGTAAGAAAATTTTGTATAAATATTTCATATATCGAAGTATGTAGGGTTGATTTTTATACTTTCAATATAATTTTGTTCTAAGACTATAAAACTTTTGTATCACTGACTAGGAAACATGCTGGATTGATGAATAAAGATCAGATATTTCAAGGGATTCATGTGTAAAGCAGAGTACTAATGAGTAATTCTCTTGTGTTGTTTTATCTCTCTTAAATTTGTTTCATAATCTTAAATGTTTCAGAAGTCTAAATGTTTTAACTTGAATATTATTTCAGAATTTTCTTAACTACACTTTGTCTCACTGTTATACAGTCTTAATGTTTTCTCTTAAACTATCTTAGCCAGGGAATTCTTAACTGCTCCTTAGCTTCCGTAGTTTCTCCTCTGGTCTATAGTAAAGGATTCTCAATTGCCCTTTACTCATGATTCACTAATGTTCCCCCATCTTAGCCTCGGTCTAAGGATTCTTGATTGCCCTCTCACATCTGTTAAGACTCATTTCACCATTTAATCCAAGGATTTGTACTTCACTCTGCTGTCTTGCTCCTTGAACATTCCCTTTAGTGAGTTAACTCCAGCTTTGTTGCCCCTTCTTTGACTCCATTGCCTAATGGCCTAAAGGCATCAACCTATCTGCCTATTTTAAGAATTCCACCACCAAATCTTCATACAAATAAAACCCCCCCTGAACTCTAGAACTAGCCTAATATCTAAGCAATCATAGCTAAATTATATAGAGAGAGCCCTCTTTGAGCCATAGGTTGGCTAGAGCCTATGCTTAAAATTTGGTTTGTGGTTACCTCGAAGCCTTCCCTTCTTCCAAATCTTCTAAGGAAAAGTTTTGAGTGATAACACCTAGGACACTTGTGCCATGGTAATCTCCAAATCAATACCACAGGTGAATACCATGGTTATGCCAATACCACAGACACCTATAACATGGTAATATCCAAGCCAATACCATAGGTAAATACCATGGTTACACCAATTACCATAGACTCCTATACCAAGGTAATCTCCAAAATAATACCATGGGAAAATACCATGGTTATGTCAATACAAAGACTATCTGCACCAAGGTAATATCACATGCCAACCTACTCCACACACATACCAATACCATGGCAATGCTAATACCAAGAATACTTGTACCATGGTAATACTCGACTCATGAAATATGCAAGATGCACAAGGAAACCAAAGAAAATGCTCTAACAGAATTGAAAACAACTCAACTCTAAAACATCTGATATAAACCAAGTCAAATCACCTGCAACAACAAAACATCTGCATCTAGTGGCACAAACCAACAAGTCCATCTGTAACGAGCCACAAACCATAGATCAAAGCTTAAACCATCTACAACATAATCATCGACAATACATTCCTAGGTTGACATCAATGCCCACCATTAATCATTGCAACACAACACCTGCATCAACAATTGCATCATCAATGCCAACAATTCCCCCATTTGGCATTTATGGAAACCCCTACTGAACCATCCAACTAACGTCAACCTCTGAAATTTATCTCTGTAGACACTCCTCCCTTTGACATCATTGGCAAAGGGTTGAGATCATCCAAGTGATCATAGATGAATAATCAATACTCCCACTGGACAATATCTGGGTCAGATCATAGTGCAACAACAAACATAACACTCCTCATGGCAGCATGACAAAAAAAAAAAAAGAAATAACACTCATTCTCTTGAAGTAGTAGCAACAAAATCTCCATGAACACCACTCTCGACCAATGGCAACAATATAATGCGAGCAACAACATTCTCTCCAAAACCAATAAGCAACAACAAAAACATCATCTGGTATAATAGAAACATATACATGATGACCAATCAACAACATGATCATCCATCCTCTCTCAAGAAGCAACACAATATCCATAACTAATCAACAACCACACGCTAGACTTGCTCCATCTGAGCATTATCATCATCAACCTACAACAAATACCTTCTAGCTGAAGGCTACACCTCATGGACCAAGGGATTGACTTAACACAATATGTGTAACAACGCTGGTTAAAAATCCTTGTAAAAATAAATAAGACCAAGGTCATGGACAAGTATTCCATGTTGAATGGTGAGAAAAACATCCTAGTGGGTGTTTATTTCAATTATTATGGCTAAGGGAATTGACAAAGGCAATAACAAAGGATTTGGAAAGGCAAAATGGATTTTTTTGGCAATTTATTTATGAAAATAATGGAAATTAGGAGAGAAGGAAGTTGAAGGTCACAGGTTGCATGTGAGGAGGAAATTAAAGGAAAATAATGGAAAATGAAGAAAATAAAGACCTAATTAATAAAAAGGCTTTTGAGGATCAATTTTCAAGTTTTTTCTCAGACTTCTGCCAGTTTAGTTTTTGAACTCTCTCTCTATTCTCTCCCTGTCACACTCCTGGACACTTATAGTTTTATTGGAGCACTTCAGCATTGGATCAAGAAAGGGAAAGAAGGGAAAGAGGAATAAAATATCAAACAAGGAAGATCAAGATTAAGCAGCTATAGTAGGTTTACTTGCAGGTATTGATTTGCATGTGTGATTTCCTTACTAGATTTGGCATGCATAGTTATGCATGTGTGTTCTTGGTTCTCTTTTTGTCATAGGCATGGGTTTTTGCAGGCGTGACATAACTCTTTAGCCTTGCCTTGCCATTTCCAGATAGTCTTGAGGTGGTAGGTTCTCATGTTTTGGTGGAGCTAGATTGACAGGCGGATTCAAAGTTGAGTGAGGTGGATCTCTAAAAGGAAATACACATGGCTTAGTGATCCCTGAATCAGACTATGGATTGTGATAAAGCCACTAACCTAGTAACCCCTGAACTAGAGTTTGGGTTGAAATAAATCCAGGTATTTTGTGCCTCGTTGGGCCTAGGAATCCTCGACTGATGAATGGCGGGATATATGATAAATCCTAGAGGTGGGTGCCCTTGATCAAGCTTGGGAATCCCTTGCCACTGAATGGTAGGATATATGGGAAAGCATGGAATGTGGTGTCTTGATCATGGCCTAGTGACCCTTGAATTATATTGTGGGTTGTGGTAAATACTAGGGACTAGGAGGCAATAAAATTCCTCACAGTCTAGGTGGAAAACTTTGGTGGCATCCATGCTCATTCAGTTCTTCTTTGAGATATGAGTCTCACATTCATTCTTGGAATATGGCATGGGGGTGATTGGTTGAAGAGATACTTGGCTTAGCCAATATATAGTCAGTGGAACGTGGTAGTCCCATACGGGATTAGATTTTTCATTGATTAACAAGAGTTCCTTCCCTTGGAATTTTATGAGAAAATGTAGAAATTCTCACTGTAGATCAACAGATTGCAATAGACTAAAGAAAAATACAAGATCTACTTCTACAACACTTTGCAGAAGCTTAATCGAATTGAGCAAGATCAATGAGAACACATATAACTTAGAATGATAAATCATCACACATAACATAGAAGAAATAACTCGGGGAAAGCCTCAGCCTAAAACCCCAATCTCTGTATTATCATACAAGTGGAAATCTTGTTCTAGTTACAAAAAGAATCAACTCTCAAGCTATCCTTCCCTCTCTGCAATCAAACAATACTTCTCATAGATAGTCAAAGGCTCTCACAACCTTCTCCTCTACCCTCCAAGCCTCCTATTTCCTTGCGCAATTTTTCCTATGGTCAAGTGCTTCCACTTGTGTGAATTCCCACCTCACATAGCTCACTTGGCTAAGAAATAACTACACAAACGTGAAGGAGATAAATCCTTTTGCATGGATGAGTTTCCTTTATAGGAAAAATTCATCCAACTGATAGTACACTATCCCTCCTTTGATTTTCAACTGGGTCTCTGTCTGAAATGACATGCATGAGTTATTTATGAGAGAATACTCAGTTATCTGAAGTGCAGTAGTTACATGCATGCAAGCATTAACTAACTGAACTTACATTAATTCAACAAACTATTTGAATTAATATAATTGGACTTGACTCAGTTAACTGAGCCAACTATTTACAACTCAAAGTACAACCCATCCTCATCTCCTTAACTAAGGGATAAATTCCTCAATAAATGGAGAAACTGTTGCATGTCCCCACATAGACTTCATGTTTGATTTTCTACAACTAATATACTCAAGATGAATGAATTAATTAATTTACAAACAACTACTAAGATCAAATTCGAATTTTACTTCTCAATTTTAGTTCAGGGACTAACTAAAACTGGAATCTATCCCGAAATGCTATTTATAGCAATGCTATTTTTAGCACTTCCATTTTTCATTCCTTGTTGCTATGTTCAACAATGGTACCCGAACTGCTATTTATAATAGTGCTATTTTTATCACTTCTACTTTTATCATTTCTTGTTTCCCTTTTCAACAGAAAATGTACTGGTTCATATGTGGTATTTATGGTTGTTGTATCCTCGTTATTTTTGTTGTTTATATGCTGATTATGAATATGTTTTCTGATAGTGAAAATGTATGGTTCTCATCATGTTTTTATTTGTAAATGATTGAGCATTGAATCTATGACTTAATAGATGATAATGCAGCTAATGTGATAAGGCATCAATGTTTCTTAGCGATTCTCAGATAAGTATAAGACCCTTATGCTTCGATATGTTATTATGACCTATAGATTACTTATTCATGATGTGTTCGAAATGTTTGTCATGGTTGGGCTTGGTTAGGTTAAGTCCTTGATCAAGTTTTGTGTTGGAGGCTTTGTCTTGGTGTCATTTATTGTCTTAGAAAGTCTCATCAAGTCCCAAGCAGTGGTTTGGAGACTACCCTTAAAAAAGTGGTTTAAATCTCATGGTTTCTATCACATTACTAGCTAAAAAAGACTGTAGTCTCTCCCTTGTAGGCATTGTGGGAATGACTGGAGGGTCTCAGTCGTATGGATGCCCATGTCATTGGAGTGAATGGGGGTTTTTTCAGTGAAAAGGTAACTTGACTAAGGGCTTGGGCACTTGGAGGGGTGGTTTAGCTCTTATAGATTTTATAGCTCTTGAGGAAGGTCAGTAGGGTTTTCTTGAGTCGATTCCACTTCCTTAAGGTGATATAGGAGGTTGAATCATATCATAGTAACTCTTCATCACATGTTTACCCCAATGGACCGGTTAGCTTGGGTAAATGTGGGAGGAGGGTGTTACAGAGTGGTATTAGAGCATGGTTCAACACTTGGACTGGATGGGGGAAACATGTTTTTCATGTATACATGTCAGTCGCATATGTGTTCTTTATGTTTGTGGACTATGTGCTTGTTGTGTATGCATGGTGGGGGTCATTGTTGCAGTTGTGTTTTCATGTAAAAGTTGAAGATCTTGTTGTTGGGATGTGTTTTTCACGAATGCATGTTGGTTGTATATGCATTTGTTATGCATGTCAATGTCTATATGTTGTTATTCACGGATTGTCATGATTATGGTTATGCATGTATAGTAAGTCGAACATGAATTGTGAAGTCATTGTATGTAGTTTGTGTCATCATGATGTTATTGGTTTTTATGATGCTAATGTGTTGGTTGAGATAGAGCAGGAGATGCAGTTAATCAAAGCGAGGTTGCAACATTGGAACTTGGGGTAAGGGAAGATCATCATATAGGTTTGTATGTTAGGCATACATGTATGTGGTTAATGGTTGTTATAAGAATTATGGTTACTTATATACTTGTCATGCTATTGTTTTTGTGGTTACATGCATGGTAGATGCTAGTTGATCAATGTCGTCATACACATGTGTTGGATAGTCATACATGGTAGTAACTTGTTGTTTTATGCTAGTTAACTTGATGATTATGTTATATGTTGTTGATGAGTATGCTATATGTTAAATTGTTGTTGTTATATGCTAGTTAAATTGATGATTAGGGTTATTTCATTAATATATTGATGTGGTATGTATCGTGTTGAACTGGGTTGTTCTGTGTAGATGGTTATGGTTATGACATTCAGGTATGAGATGATATATTTGTGATATTGTGTTGTACTAATCTAGGATGACTGTGCATATGTGATTATTATGCATGAGTGACAATTGTTTATGACCTTATGAAGTAAGCATGTTAGCTAGTTACTGTTATGGATATCATGATCTTATTTATGTTTGATTTGATATGTTGTGAAGTTATATCATGCTAATCTAGATTGATTGCGCAAATAAGTTAGTCTCCCCTGAGATACATTGAGGTATGAGTTTGCTTATGTCGCCTATTTGGTGTTTAAGTGTTTGGTGTCTATTATTTTGTCTGCTTGATTTACTAACATGGTATGTTTATAGCTTGTTTGAATGTTTGATTAATTGCATGATATGAGTTTGTGTCTATAAGATTGCATGAAAGAATGATCCCGTTTTAAGATGGTTGTACTAATACATATGTGTTGAGATAACTGATATGTACTTGAGTGTAAGTAGGTGATAGTTGTAGCTTTATGTATTATGACTATTAGTTGATTATGGCCTGGTTGTTAGGCTTGGTAAAGGTTGATTTCAAATTAATATACATGATGTCTTGATTTTTGGAACACGAGACTGACATGTGTGAGCATTTGCAAGGCAACATGCTTGGTATTAGCTTGAGAAGGTAATAGTTGACGTGTTTATATAACTAACAGTTGGGTGATGTGACAGTACATAGTAATACTCGATTGCAACAAGGTAAAAAGGTAAAGGAAAGGAATTGGGTGAGAATTCCTTTGACTATGTTTGGATACCATAATTCCAAACGAATAAGTGTTTTTCATATAGGAAGAATTCTTAACCTTGATTTTGTTTGACATTATATGGATATGTGTTATATTCATGAACATGTATTTGATAGGTATATTATCTAGCTAGTTATAGCTGGACTCGTCAAGGAATTGGAGTCCCTTGAGAGATGGCATGGGCATGTTCAGTTACAAGATAAGTGCTTGGCACAACAAGGTAAGGTAACTAGTATGTTGTTATGTTTATTTATGCACTGACAATCATGTGTCTACGGAAATATGATGCAAGGGTTTGCATGGCAAAGAGACTGCCATGAAATTCTGAAGAAGGCTTAGGTTGATATTTCCTTTGGAATCAATGAGAACCTTGGGGATTGTGTCATGGTGTTTGTTTCTAGTTTTGTGCTTTCGGTCTTTTGTGATTTTATTTTTCTTGATTTGCAATTTTTTTTATGTCTGGTGCATGGCCACACCACTTTGTTTGTGATGTCATATTGCTATTGGTTTTCATGGTTTTCTTCTTGTTGGATTTCTTGTTCTTGCCTTTTATGTTTGAGCAGCTTGGGAATTAGTTGGGAAAATAGGAAAGCTAGTGGAGCTCGAGGAGAGCTTAATAAAATCCAGCAGAAAATGTAAGACTTAGATGAAGTTGATGCATGTATAAGGGTAGTTGAAGGCAAGAGTATGATAGTGGATTTGATTGGATAGGTCCATTGGGATAAATGGACAATGGAAGAACAATCATGAGAAGGGTAGTAGGAAAGGTAAAGTAAATGGAATTTAGGCATCAGATGTGTTAGTTATGTTGGGAACTATTGTTCTCAATGTTGTGCATGTGATGCACGAATACAGGGAGTTCTCTTAACCTTAACCTTATGATATCTAGTAATTATGATGTGTTCATGATTATGTTGATGTCTATATATGTATACATATATGTATACATGTATGTATGTATGTATGTCATGTCCAACAAGGTCATCATGGATTGCAATTGTTTTTATGCTAATGTTTATATGGATATATGTATGTATATGTGTCATTTTATGATAGGATCATGATTATTTTATGCTAATGTTTATATATTGTATGTGTGTATGTATCTATGTCACTATATGATAGGGTTGTCAAGGATCATTCTTGTGGAGGAATGATTGCTTATGCAGGTGAATAACATGAAGAGGTTCTTGGCTATGAGGAATCAAGTGGGAAGAGTAGTCCTAACAAATCTATGAGGTCAGTATCATGTGGTTATGAGTTGATATTATGTGATTATACTATGTCTATGTTATGGACAAGATATACTTAGGGATACATCAACAGAATGAAAATAGTATGATCTATGGCATGCTGGGATAAGCATGGATGGCAGAGAGACATTGGAAGCAAGGTTGCTTGGTAGAGACAATGTGGTTTTGGATGTGCAATGCTATTGTTGTGTACATGTTGTGCATATTGTATATTTAGTGGTTGTAGCTATGTTGTTGGGTGCCTGTTGTGTATATGGTGTTGTGTGTATATTTCATATGCAGTGATGGGTATAGATGGTGTTATGTACATGTCAAATATGCGGTGGTGTGTACATATTGTATTGTGCACATATTGGACATGCAGTGTTGTGTGCATATGGTGTTATGTGCATGTTGGATATGCGGTGTTGTGTACATAGGGTGTTATGTACATGTTGTATATGTAGTGCTATGTACATATGGTGTCGTGCGCATGATGTACATGTGGTGCTATGTACATATGGTGTTGTGTTCATGATTGTACATGTGGTGTTGTGTGCATGTGGTGTTGTGTACATGCTGTACCTGCGGTGTTCTGTGCAAGTGGTGTTGTGTACATGTCATGCATGTGGCGCTGTGTACATGTGGTGTCATGTACATGTCATGCATGTGGTGTTGTTTACATGCGGTATTGTGTACAAATTGTACAGGTGGTGTAGTATACACGTGGCATTGTGTACATGTTGTGTAGATGATGTCGTGTACATGTGGTTTTGTGTACACGTTGTGTAGGTGGTGTTATGTACAAGTGGTATTGTGTACATGTTGTACATATGGTACTAATGTACATGTGGTGTTATGTGCATTTCATACATGCTCTATTGCAAGCATGCAATACTATTGATGAGCCTCGGTATTGCGACAAGAATGTTGCAACTCCCAAGGCTACCAACTTTAATTATCAACCCGGGGTTCGTACAAACTTAAGAGGTATCAGCACTATATGTGAAACATATAATGTTTCCTTCCTTTGTTGTCATGATGTAATGGAGTGCATGTACTGAAGTCAAATCCTAAACTAATTGTAGAAAATGAAATGTTTGAAATGAAAACTTAACCTATTGCAAGAAAGAAAGTACAAGGAAATAAACCTATTCTAATTGCATAAAGATCATGAACTAAATGTAAAAGAAACCTAGCTTAACCCTATTTATCACATGCAATGATTTGAACTAACTGAGCATGAAATCTGATGTAGAGAGTACTAATTGTTGTGCACATGTGTCAATATAAAAGAACTTATTTTTTAAAATCTTTTTGCTTTATGAATTCAAATGCTAATCTTTCCTTGATCTTTGGCAAGGGAGACAAGTGTGGAGAAAGAGGGTTAAAATGGTCTTGATGGCATGGAGGTCAAGCAGAGGCCTCATCCTAGCTTCAATGAAGATTCTTCTCAATTCGGGCTCAAAACAGGCTTTCCTATAGGATGCTACAGTGATTTCCTAGAGGATCCCCTGATTTACTACAGGATGTTACAAATTTACTATACGAAATTACCATTCATCGAATGACCAAGAAAAACAAATCCAAATTGGATGGGACAATTTTTTATTAACTAGGATGTCTTAGGTCCCCATTCCAAGTGGAATAACTCAAAAATACCTTTGTTAACACATGCTAAAAAATAGAAAAACATTACTAGTCGAAAATCTAGAAATTCGAGAACTAGTGAGCTAGTAAATCTAAAAAATGCCTAACCTAATCAAGTGCAAATGCAATGGGGTAATTTTTTTATGAAATAGAATATTTTTTGATCTAATGTAAGTGGCACCAAATCGATTGAAGCTCATTAAAACGCTCTAAAAAATAGCATAAATTTAATGTTCTTTGCCACAAAGGAGTTCCAGAAATATAGATTTGGGAATAAGAAGACTAATCCAAGTAGCTCAATGATTACTATGAACTTCCAAATATTTTCCAAGAATGAAATAATGCTTGTGATCCTGAAAAAGAACTTCCATCAACCATTTAAATCAATCCTACAACAAGAAATCACTTATACTAAATGCAAAAATAGAAATAAGTAAAACAAGAGATGCATGTGAATAAGAAGTGAAAAGAAGGAAAGAAAATCATACAAAAGGGCTCCAAGGCTCCTGGGATGGCCAAGTCCAAGGAAAATCAGAGACCTATGGAGGGGAACAAGATTTAGAAGCTGAAAATGACACCAATATTCATTATTTTCATCAATACAATTACATCCCTGCACGAAAATACAATGGAGCTGCAAAAAGAAGAGTTCTCTCCACAAGAACACTAATGAAAATCTATCCCTAGAGGCAAATTCGACTTGGTACTTATACAAAATGACTAGGAATCATTCCCCATGAATGGAGGAAGCTTTCCCCACCAAAATCCCTTGATTAGTGGATCTGGTCCCAATACTAGGAATCTTCATTAAATGGAATGGAACACATTCCTATATTTTCTCAATCATTGGAGTTCCATAATCTGTGCCATAATTCCATAATATCTTGATTTATATTTATTATTGATCCTCCTATAGTAGGAAGCAAGTCCCTAAATTATCTCCTCCTCCAAATCTTCATAATCTGCCCAATATTCTCATAATATTCCACAAAAATAAATAATATTAGGCACAAATATGCAATTATTCATAAACCTTCCTAATGAATATATTAAAGTTAAAAATACATTATGTAACGCAAGAACAGAGGTTTAAAAGGATGGTCATAGGCCTTAATTTATGTTTAATTTAGAGGCACGGGCCTTAATTTATGTCTAATTTAGAGGCCCATCATACCCCTGCTGAAAGTGTTACTCATCCTCTGAGCAACTTAGTGACCTCATTGTGCCTCATTCATGGCCCTGGTGGCCTCTCTCTTGTGCATTAAGAATCTTGGTTGTAAGTTCTGCAAGGAAAAGCCCGAAAACATATTTGTGAAAAGAAAAATCATTGTTTCTTGAGACCATTAGCTTACTTTCTTGCCCTTATTCAAGATGGGTTCTTGAATATTTTTCAATTTAGCAAGGTCTTCCATATCCTTATCAAACTTCTTCTATCTTGTTCCACCATTTGGACACCTCTAAAACCTTCAAAATGTCTTTAGATGAGAACTAAGACTTGTAGTAATTCCTGTCAAAACATAGGAAACTTACAGGAAACCCTGTTAAAACTACTTTAAACCCTTTTTTTAGCATAAATGCTATTCTAAGCCTAGGATAGGCCCTCAAATTGACTCCCATGCCTTTTTCCCATTTTTAAGCCTTGGACAAAATCTAGAAAGAGATTGGAGACCTCTTGGAAAACATGTTTTCATCACTATAGTTTGAGTTTTGTTTTGATGGTGAATGCCTCATTTCCTTTTGTTGCCTTCTTCTTCTCTCTTGTGGCCTAGATGACTTCCTAATGGCCTTGGAGTTCTCTGTTTTGATTAAGTCTCTCTTAAGCTCTACCATCTTGGGGGTTAGAATAATTTGTTCATTTTTTCCTTCTTGTAGCAACATTCTGCCTTCCTGTAGTAGTCATTCCTCCTCTTGCAGGGTCTTCTAACTGTATGGGAGTGATGAGAAATGATGAAGAGGGATTGGATGATGATGCTAGGGCTCAAAGGGAGTAGTGTAGATATGTGAAAGTGGAGAGGATGCTATGTTTGTTTTTTTTTCAAGAATGAAATGGGATGGCTTAATGATGAATAGATAATGAATATGATGTGGATGGAGGGCTTGGAGTGTTGTGGTGACTTGGCCTTTGCAAAAATTTCTCCTTTTAATTGTTGTCCTCATTCCTTGAAATCATCACCCTTCATAATTTGAATTTTCAACATTGCATGAGTGGAGGAGTGGGTTGCGATTAACTAGTTGAAGGTGGTTGAAGGCTTTTCTATATTCTTTTCACATGGAAAAATGTGGGAAAGTTTAGCTCCTACATCCTTATCACTCTCTGATGAAGCCAATCTCTATTTCTCCCTTTCAAATCTGCTCACTACCAATCCTATAGGTTCTATTCTATATCATGTAGGATCTCCTGTATGATCCTATAGGTTTTCAAGGAATCTTGTAGGTTTTTAGGAGAGCCTTTTGTAGCCGACTTTTTTTGTCCATATCTCCTGAATGGTAGAATGGATTGACCTGAAAATTTCTGAGCATGTTTCCATCATCATTATGCACCTCCCCATAAAACAATTTTGGTCAATGGATGCATGGATATCGAGAAAATGCAAAAATGGTTGTAGGTTATGGAGGCTAGTTTATCGAAAACTGTGCACTCGAATTTGTTGAAATTGCTTGAGAATGTTAGAATCATCCATATGAATCCTCCCCAAAACAGATTGGCAAATGGATGCATGGTTTTCAAGTTATGGCAAAAACAAATTTTTGCTCTTTGTATTTTTGTATCCTGTAGTAAAACAAAGCATCCTGTAGTTTTTTTGGACAACAAGAAAACTGAACGGTAGAAGCTTGAGAATGATGGGTAGATGGTGCAAATAGATGAGGGTGATGGATTGGCATGGCCTTGGCCTTATTGGAGCATTTGAGCAAGGAAGAGAAAGTCAAAATTTGACTTCTTTTGGCTAGGCTTGACCAATTTTTTCTTTTGGTACTAACTTGTTTTTTTTCCTTGTAGATGTTGGAGAGCACCTACATTCATCAAAGAGATACATGGAGCAAGGATTTTTATTTTTATTTTTTTATTTTTTTCTCTTCTAGGCCTACTAGCCGCCTCAAGGAGGTTTTTAACTAGTAGGTCTGCCTAGGTGCCTAAAAGGAGGTTTTCAATCAATGAGCCAATCTGAGGCACCTCCAAGGAGGTTTTCACCTTAGTTTTTTATTTTTTTCTCTTATTTTTCATTTTTTTTTAACCCTACCCTACTTGAAGAACAAAATCACTTTTAAGTATAAGAATACTTCCAATGGAGCCATGTGTACATCAGGATGACAGACAAAATGATGTGTAGGCTTGAAACATACGCTTTGACATGTACCTAGATTTCAAAGACCAAATGATTTATTTGAAAGGATCAAGCATAGTTGAAGAAGAGATTGATGCTCCATCTTGTTGATTTTTTGGAACCAAACCTCAATATAGCTTTGATGTCCTTGGTTTTCTTGCTTATCTGGATCATTCTTCATGTCTTCTTCTACCATGACCTTCAAATCTTCCTCTTTCTGCTGATTGTCCTCTTGAATACATGGAGGATTTGATGGTAACCTTGAGGGAGCTATCTTGATCTATGATGTTGATGTCTATTCTTCATCAAGTGCAACCCATGATTCTGTGGTCTTCTCATTTGAATCTTCTTCTTCTGGATGTGGTCCTTCAATGATATCAAGATAATATCTTTTTTACAATACTCTTCTTGAGATATGGTGAATACCATTGATCTCAAGAGGAGATGTTTGGAAGTGTTGTACCTCAACATTGTAAGTGGGCTGAGCTACTTCAATGTGTGGGTTTGGAAACTGTGGTACATGTAGTTGAGTGGGAGTGTATATTTGAGATGGATGTGGATGGGGTTGTGGTTGTGGTCGAGGTGAATGGTAGGGATAACATGGAGTTGGGTATGGAGGATACTGAGGAAAATATTGAGGATATTGCGGATGGCTCCCATAAGTTCCTTGCCAAACTAGTTGCCAACATTGGTTTTGGGGTTGAGATGGCCAATTTGCCAAGGAAAAGGTGTGTTCCAATTACTTTGAGGTGGATATGCATAACCTTGAAATTGGGAATTAGGCTCTTGCATCATATCAGGCTGAATAGACTCTCATGGTCCTCTTGGAGCTACATAAAATTGTTGTATTGGCAATTGAATTGCTCCATTGTCCTCTTGGTGAACTTCCTTTAACCTTGGTAATGAGGAGCAACATTTAACATCATGTAATTCTACATGGATAACACAAACAACTTCTTTTTGCTCATTTTGTTTTCTTAACATTTCTACTTGTTCGGTTAGATTGCTAAGAATTTCTGTTTTAAAGTCATCAAACAAATTTCAAAGTTTAGCTTGACTTACCGATCTTGATGTTGATTTACCAACTCTTTCTCTTCCTCTTGATATGTGTTTGCATGTTTCACAAATTTCTTCAAATGATAATTGGTATATGTTGGGTGATTTAATTGTCTGTTAAATCCCTGTCATTTAATTTGTCAACCTGGGGTTTCGTAAACTTAGAAGCAAACCAAAATATATGGGACCTCAGATGAAACAGGTGTAGGAAGTTTGTTTTTAATGGAAATGCATATTACAAATGTTTGATCAATGAAATTAGTTTATTTTATAAGATATATAAGAGTCTCTTGTTCAAGGGTCCTCATTGTCTTTCTACAATCTTTCTATAATAACATTGCCATACATCTAAGAAAACAAGAAAGAAAGCATATAAATGAGAGAAAGTAAATATTTTTTTCAGTTCAGTTCTTAGCTCATGGAGAAAAGTCTCCTAAATTAGGAGAACTTGATTGTCCTTCTCTCATAAAAACTAGCTACTGAAAGGAAAACAATCTTTACATAAGTGTAATCTAGGAAAGCATATAAGAAAGTAAATCTTGTTTCAGTTCAGTCTAGCTCATGGAGAAGAGACTCCTAACTTAGGAGATCCTAGTTGTCCTTCTCACATAAAAACAAGCTACTGAAAGCATATCAATCTTCACTCAACAAAACATGGCCATAACATGAATTCATACTAAAATTATCTACAAGTATTTACAACAAAGAAATAAGATGAACATCCAAAATTAATACTAGTATATTCACAATTATGAACATTAATCTACAACAAAGTGTACTTATCTCGGTATGGGGATCATTCCATTCCTCAATGAGCAAACATGAACAACTATCACACCTTAAGAATTGAACAACACTCATAACTCATGATTTGGAGAAAATGATATTATTCATGCTGAATGAACATAAATCTGATGCTAATGAATAACTGATAAATGTTCACCTCTCCTTTGAAGGATGCTCCCCCTATTTATACATGAATTAGGGATATATACTCAATAAATGTAGATCCCTTAAATATCTACTAGATTTAGACTTGTCTCAACTTATCCCTAAATACTAGATACAAATCCCATGACACATCAAGATCTCCATGATCTTTCTCCTTGGAATATAATCGACCTCTTGAGTTGAAATTCGAATTTGATATTGGGAGGCCACATAAGGGTGCCTTGGAAGCTTCCAAATTATCTAAACATGTCATCAAACTCAAGCCACTTTTCGGTATAAGAAAATACATGTTATTTCTCTAACTTTTAATCATAAGTTCACTCTAAATACATAAAATTAATAACTTTGGAAAATGTAGATGTGAACTCATGTAGTAATGATAATGTAGGTTTATGTAATGATAATGTGATGGAATGAGGTGACAAAATGATGATAAAGGTGAAAAATAGAGTGAAAGTGAATGTTAATTTGGTGGCCCAACAATATACATCACCTCTATTCATGAGATTAAGGAGATCAATCCATTAATCCCTAACTGTTCTAAGTAAGAGGGTTTTTAGTGTGTTGGATCCTAAATGATGTATTTTTTCCCTCTTAACATTATACATGAACCTTTCTATTAGATCCTCTAGACTCTCATCTTCTTTTTGATTAGTTCTAAAGATTTCTTCTTTAAGATCATGATCTTTATATTTTTCTAGAAATATCTTTTGCATATCATTGCATGATCTTATTGAATTTGTCCCTAAAATTATGAACCATTTAAGAGCTCTATCTTTCAATGTTGCTGGAAACAATCTCAATTTTTGAGTTTTTAATAAGTAACCATAAGATCTACAAATAATTTCAAATTCAAAGAGAAAGGTTTCTGGATCCTCTGACCTTAGACCATGAAATTTTGGAAGAAAAGAGGGAGGGACATTCTTCATGTGCACACTACCATCAATATATTGAGTGGGAAATCTGAGAGGATCTTCCTCATTGTCATCATCTCCATCCATTTCTTCTACATTCTTTGCCATCTTATTATTCTACCTACAAAAGTGAATGGTTATGTGGCTCTTACTGCACCACACAATCAAATGGTGGGGCGGGGGGGGTTTGGCTGGTGTTGGAGTTTTTTTTGTTTTTATGATTGAATGAAATCACTAATGCAATGCACTTTTCGACTTTTGAAATGCAATATGCCTAATGAAATTATGTTTTGTTTTTGCAAAAAGTAAAAATAAATTAATCAACTAGGGAAGAAAACAATGCATACTTTGACACCTCCCCAACAACGATACCAAAAAGTGATGAGCCTCGATATTGTGACAAGAATGTTGCAACTCCCGAGGCTACTGACTTTAATTATCAATGTGGGGTTTGTAAAAACTTAAGAGGTATCAACACTATATGTGCAACAGACAATGCGTCCTTCCTTTGCTGTCATGATGTAATGGAGTGCATGTAGTGAAGTCAAACCCTAAACTAATTGTAGAAAATGAAATATTCGAAATGGAACCTTAACCTATTGCAAGAAAGAAAGTACAAGGAAAGAAATCTATTATAATTGCATAAATATCATGAACTAAATGTAAATGAAACCTATCTTAACCCTATTTATCACATGTGATGATTTAAACTAACTAAGCATGAAATCTAATCTAGAGAGTATTAACTGTTGTGTGCATGTGTAAATATAAAAGAACTTATTTTTTAAAATCTTTTTGCTTCATGAATGAAAATGCTAATCTTTCCTTGATATTTGGCAGGGGAGACAAGTGTAGAGAAAGAGGGTTAAAATGGTCTTGATGGCATGGAGGTCAAGCAAAGGCCTAATCCCAGCTTTAATGATGATTTTTCTCAATTCGGGCTTAAAACAGGCTTTCCTACAGGATGCTACAGTGATTTCCTAGAGGATCCCCTGATTTACTACATGATGTTATAGATTTACTATACGAAATTATAATTCATTAAATGACCAAGAAAATCAAATCCAAATTGGATGGGACAATTTTTTTACTAATTAGGATATCTTAGGTCCCCATTCCAAGTGGAATCACTTAAAAATACCTCCGGTAACTAATGAGCCTCATCATTGAGTAATTATATGAGCCTTAATTGGCCTTAATTCACCTCCTAGCTTAGTCAAACCAACTATTCTCATAACTTATTGCATAGTTTTGATTATATGTTGCTTATGAGATGAGTTAGAGATGGATATTTTTCTTTGAGATCTAATGTGCATGTAATGCAAGAATAAAAGATAAAAGCAAGGAACAATGGTAAAATACCTTGTAAAAACTTGAATAGGACAAGGGAGAGGAATTACAGGAGGTAAATACTCCTCATTTACTACCCCTCTAGTCGAATATCCCCCCATCAGCTGAAAGCATAAACAACCAAACAAGTGAAAGTACAAGCAACCTCCCTACTAGAAGGTAGCTGAGCTAGTGAAAGAGAAAGCATGAGTTTATCATTGAGTTGGGAGCTGTGCCTCCCTAATTTTGAAGGAATTCGTTCAAGACATCAGATGTATAAATAGAAGGGCTTAGGACCTCAATTTTTTTAGCCAGTTAGCAAGCATTAGAAGTATTCAAACTTCTTATTCTACTTTGTGTCCAAGTGAAGACTTGTAACAATTTTGATGTAATACAATGTTATTTTATAATGAAGATGAGTTTTGTTTTGAGCCAGCACTGAGTTAACTCATAGGGTTGAAGCTATTAGGTTAGGGCCGGACCTTAGAAGCCAAAGCTGCTCTTTATTGTATTGTTGAGTAGAATAGTTTCCTGTTTTCTGTTCATTTGCTTAAGTAGTTCATTTCCATTATAGAGGCTTATTGTTTTTAACTATTCATTTGTTTAAGTAGTTGCAGTCTCATTACAGTAGTGTAGAGTAGATCATTTATGATTAAATTCATTATGTTAGTAGGTTGGTAAAGAAAAGATCCACAAGGTTGCTCACAGGTGTCTCGGCCTCACCTCCTCCCTTTGGGACAATGATGTGAGGAAGAAACCTTGTAGCAACTCCAAAAGCACAGGGTTTTGGTTTTCACAGGGAGTTTTTTGTTTAATGCTGTCACTGGGTTCACTATATTGTTACTCTATTCCTTTTATGATCATCTGCTCCTTCACTCTCTTCCCGTCATTTGATCTCCCTCACATCCCTTTCATTCTCCTTTAGCATGAAAAGCTGAGCGGAAGCTGTTAATCCACGTTCAAACAGATTTTACCTATAGATCGCCTCACACAAAAAAATGACCAATCACCACCCAAATTCACTTTTAGCATTTGACTTCATGCACTTTAAATCCCAACTATCAATCTGCCTTGTCAGATTCGACGACTATCACGCACCCACTCACCAACAAGCTCGGTCAAACTCCACTGTTGGTCTGCCTCACCAGATCCAATGACTATCGCGTCATATTGCGTGGATTTTTGTCTGATTGTTATTTGCCTAAGGACACGCAAAATGGGTGGTTTCCTCGTGCTACCTGTCGGTCGGGGAGGCTAATCGCGTGAAATTTGAGAAAACTGCTTACAACTTTGAGGGCACACGAAATACTACTTACTTCCATCTAAACCCGCTCCCTCATTTCTGCACGTTCCTTTAAGAACTCCAATATCCACCGTCAATTTGTCTCCCGATTTGATAGCCATCGCATCACTCGATACCATTTATGCACATTTCTTTTGCCCGTGATGTAATATCTACTGTCCATCTACCGATTAATCCTGTCTGTCCATCTCCTGACTCCACCCGCATGATATAATCTCAATCGACCATCTTTGGTTGTCCCTGTTCATTAATATATTCACTCAACTGCCCACGATATAATATCCTCCATTCATCCTGTAGTAAACCTGTTCAGCCATCTACATATGTACCCTCCTGCGATCCGATCTTAGCCATTTGTTTGCCTTTCACTTGTCTAATCCAATGGTTCTCAGGCACTGTTGCTCCCTCACGTCCTATTTTCACCGATTTGACCTCCAATTCCTTCTTCTACTTACACACAGACTTAGCTTAGATTAGTCTAGTTTTCATGCTTTTACTTCTGTAACTTAGACAATTAACATTAGATTAGTGATTGATTTAGTAAGTACGCTTAGCATAGTTGTTTAATTGGTTAGCTAGGGCTTCGTGTGAGTTTAGCATTACATGATTTCTTTCTTTATTTCTGCAGTAGAATATCTCTCCCCTAGAATATGTTTTCTCTCCCATCAAAATAAAGCTTCTTTTGACCCTATAGAAGTCTGGCTTGGAACCCCTGGGGTCTCTTGCCAGATGAGCAGTGACAACAGGTAGTACCTTCACTTCTACTTGTGTATATAGCACAATCACCTCCAAGCTTTTATGAAACCTAGGTTGATAAGTAAATTTGGTAGCCCTAGGAGTTGCAACATTCTTGCTGCAATACCTAGGCTCATCATTAACCCATGCTAAAAAATAGAAAAACATTACCAGTCAAAAATCTAGAAATTCAAGAACTAGTGAGCTAGTAAATCTAAAAAATGCATACTCTAATCAAGTGCAAATGAAATGGGGTGGTTTTTGTTACGAACTAGAATATTTTTTTGATCTAATGCAAGTGGAAGCAACTCGATTGAAGCTCGTTAGCATCCTCTAATAAATGGAAAAAATTTATTGTTCTTTGCCACAAAGGAGTTCCAAAAATCTAGATTTGGGAATAAGAAGACTAATCCAAGAAGCTCAATGATTACTATGACTTCCAAAGCCTTTACAAGGATGAAATAATTCTTGTGATCATTCAAAATAACTTACATCAACCATTTCACTCAATTCTACATCAAGAAATCACTTATACTAAATGCATAAATAGAAAGAAATAAAACAAGAGATGCATGTGAATAAGAAGTGAAAAGAAGGAAATAAAATGATGCAAAAGGGCTTTGAGGCTCCTAGGATGGCCAAGCCCAAGGAAATTAAAAGACCTATGGAGGAGAACAAGATTTAGAAGCTGAAAATGACACCAATCTTCATTTATTTTCATCAATATAGTTACATCCTTGCAAGAAAATACAATGGAGTTGCAGAAAGAAGAGTCTCTCCACAAGAACACTAATGAAAATATATCCCCAGACACAAATTCGACTTGGTTCTTAAAATAAATTATTAGGAATCATTCCCCATGAATGGAGGAAGCTTTCCCCACCAAAATCCCTTGATCAGTGGATCTAGTCCCCAATGCTAGGAATATTCATTAAATGGTAGGGAACACATTCCTAGATTTTCTCAATCATTGGAGTTCCAAAATATGTGCCGTAATTCCATAATATCATGTTGATTTGTTATTTATTATTGATCCTCCTGTAGTAGGGAGAAAGTCCCTAAATTATCTCCTCCTCCAAATCTTCATAATCTTCCCAATATTATCATAGTATTCCACAAAAATAAATAATATTAGGCACAAATATGCAATTATTCATAAACCTTTCTAATGAATATATTAAAGTTAAAAATACATTATCTAATGTGAGAAGAGAGGTTTAATGTGCTAAAGGATGGTCATATGCCTTAATTTATGTTTATTTTAGAGGCACATGCCTTAATTTATGTCTAATTTAGAGGCCCATCATACCCCCCTGTTGAAAGTGTTGCTCATCCTCTGATCAACTTAGTGACCTCATTGTGCCTCATTCATGGGCCTAGTGGTTTCTCTCTTGTGCATTAAGAATCTTGGTTGTAATTTCTGCAAGGAAAAGCCCAAAAACATATTTGTGCAAAGGAAAATCATTGTTTCTTGAGACTATTAGCTTACTTTCTTGCACTTATTTGAGATGGGTTCTTGAATATTTTTAAGTTTAGCAAGGTATTCCATATCCTTATCAACCTTTTGCTACCTTTTTCCACCATTTGGACACCTCTAAAACCTTCAAAATGTCTTTAGATGAGAATTTGGACATCTTGTAGTAATTCTTGTCAAAACTATAGGAAACCTACAAGAAACCCCGTTAAAACTACATGAAACAATTTTTTCGCATAAATAATATTCTGAGCCTAGAACAGGCCCTCAACTTGACTCTCATGTTTTTTTCCTATTTTTAGAATTGGACAAAAGCTAGAGAGAGATCGGAGACCTCTTGGAAAACATATTTTCATGACTATAGTTTTAGTTTTGTTTTGATGGTGAATGCCTCATTTCCTTTCGTTGCACTCTTCTTCTCTCTTGTGGCCTAGATCTCTACCTAATGACCTTGGAGTTCTCTATTTTGATTAGGTCTCTCTTTAGCTCCGCCATCTTGGGGGTTAGCATAATTTGTTCATTTCTTCCTTCTTATAGCAACATTCTGCCTTCCTATAGTAGTCATTCCTCCTCCTGCAAGGTCTTCTAACTGTATGGGAGTGATGAGAAATGATGAAGAGGGATTGGATGATGATGCTAGGGATCAAAGGGAGTAGTGTAGGTTTGTGAAAATGGAGAGGATACTATGTTTGTTTTTTTTTTCAAGAATGAAATGGGATGGATAAATGATGAATAGATAGTGAATATGAAGTGGATGGAGGGCTTGGAGTGCAGTGGTGGCTTGGCCTTTGCAAAAATTTATTCTTTTAACTGTTGTCCTCATTCCTTGAAATCATCACCCTTCATAATTTGACTTTTCAACATTACATGAGTGAAGGAGTGAACTACAATTAACTAGTTGAAGGCAGCTGAGACTGTTGACCCATCCTTAGCTTATAAAACCTCATCTCTCATGCATTGGCAACAAATTTATAACTATAATATGCTCAAGAGAAGAGGTCAAGAATATTGCATATCTGTACCCACCTAATGGCCTTCCTATAGATGTTGTTTGTCAGAGAGTGAAATCCTTGCTTGTATTTGCTGCATGTGTTTTTCTTGTTTTTTATCTGATGTTGTTCCTTGATGTGCAGGTACTGGATGTTGATGCTAATGAATCCTCACTGTGCTGGTGGGTTCCCTCTTGTTAAATCCCCTTGTCATGTTTCTCTAATGGATGTGGAGGGTTGTATATGTCTCCTTATCAAATTTAATAGATGAGGAATTTTAGATGAAAATTCTATGTATACAATTCCCCTAGACTTCAATCTTTTTTAACACAATAGAAGACTTTTCTATATTCTTATCAATTGGAAAAGTGTGGGAAAGTTCAAATCCTACCTCCTTATCACTTTTTGAAGAAGCCAACCTTTGTTTCTCCCTTTTATATATGCTCATTGCCAATCATATACGTGTTGTTTTGTATCCTGTGGGATCTCATGTGGGATCCTGTAGGTTTTCAGGGAATCCATAGGTTTTCAGGAGAGCCTTTTGTAACCAACTTGTTTTGTCCATATCTCTCGAATAGTAGAATGAATTGAAATGAAACTTTTTGATCATGTTTCCATCATCATTATTCACCTCCCCATAAAACAAATTCGGTAAATGGATGCATGGATATGGAGGAAATGAAAAAATGGTTGTAGGTGATGGAGGCTAATTTATCGAAAACGTGCACTAGAATTTTTGAAATTGCTTGAGCATGTTACCATCATCCATATGCATCTCCCCCTGAAACATCTTGGCAAATGGATGCATGGTTTTCAAGTTATGGCATAAACAAATTTCTTCTCTATGTATTTTTGTATCCTATAGTAAAACAAAGCATTCTGTAGTTTTTTTGGACAACAAGAAAACTGAATGGTAGAAGCTTGAGAATGATGGGTGGATGGTGCAACTAGATGAGGTTGATGGATTGGCATGGCCTTGGTATTGTTGGAGCATTTGAGCAAGGAAGAGAAAGTCAAAATTTGACTTCTTTTGACTATGCTTGACCAATTTTTTCTTTTGGTACCAACTTGTTTTCTTTCCTTGTAGATGTTGGAGAGCACCTACATTCATCAAAGAGATACATGGAGCAAGTATATTTTATTTTATTTTTTTCTCTTTTTTTCTTCTAGGCCTACTAGCCACGTCAAGGAGGTTTTCAACTAGTAGGTCTGCGTAGGCGCCTCAAATGAGGTTTTCACCTAAGATTTTTTTTTTCTCTCTCTCTTTTTTTCTTTTTCTTTTCCAACACATTGACTTCCTCATGGAGGTTTTTAATCAACGAGTCAATCTGAGGCGCTTCCAAGGAGGTTTTCACTTGATATTTTATTTTTTCTCTTATTTTTCATTTTTTTTTTTTTACCCTACCCTACTTGAAAAACAAAATCACTTTCAAGTATAAGAATACTTCCAATGGAGCCATGTGCACATCAGAATGACAGACAAAATGATGTGTAGGCTTGAAATGTATTCTTTGAAATGTACATGGATTTCAGAGGCCAAATGATTTGACTTTGAAAGGATCATGCATAGTTGAAGAAGAGAGTGATGCTCCATCTTGTTGATTTCCTGGAACCAAACCTCAATATAGCTTTGATATCCTTGGTTTTCTTGCTTATCTAGATCATTCTTCATATCTTCTTCTACCATGACCTTCAAATGTTCCTCTTTTTGTTGATTGTCCTCTTAAATACATGGAGGATTTGATTGTAACCATGAAGGGGCTCTCTCGATCTCTGATCTTGATGTCTACTCTTCATCAAGTGCAGTCCATGATTCTGTGGTCTTCTCATTTGAATCTTCTTCTGGATGTGTTCCTTCAATGATAACAAGATATACACATTTTTTTCAATACTCTTCCTGAACTATGGTGAATACCATTGATCTCAAGAGGATATGTTTGGAAGTGTTATACCTCAGCATTGTAAGTGGACTAAGCTACTTCAATGCGTGGGTTTGGAAATGGTGGTACAGGTAGTTGAGTGGGAGTGTATATTTGAGATGGATGTGGATGGGGTTATGGTTGTGGTGGAGGTGAATGGTATGGATAACATGGAGTTGGGCATTGAGGATATCGAAGAAAATATTGAGCATATTGTGGATATTGTGGATGGTTCCCATAAGTTCTTTTCCAACCTAGTTGCCAAGATTGGTTTTGGGGTTGAGATGGCTAATGTTGCCAAGGAAAAGGAGTGTTCCAATTACTTTGAGGTGGATATGCATAACCTTGAAATTGGAAATTAGGCTCTTGCATCATATCGGTCTGAATAGGCTATCATGGTCCTCTTGGAGCTACATAAAATTGTTGCATTGGCAATTGAATTGCTCCATTGTCCTATTGGTTAACTTCCTTCAACCTTGGTAATGAGGAGTAACATTTAACATCATGTGATTCTACATGGACAACACAAACAACTTCTTTTTGCTCATTTTGTATTCTTAACATTTCTACTTGTTCGGTTAGATTGTTAAGAATTTATTTTTTAAAGTCATGAAACAAATTTCCAAGTTTAACTTGACTTACCGATCTTGATGTTGATTTACCTACTCTTGCCCTTCCTCTTGATATGTGTTTACATGTTTCACAAATTTCTTCAAGTGATAATTGGTATACATCACCTCTACTCATGAGATCAAGGAGATTAATCCATTCATCCCTAATTGTTCTAAGTAAGAGGGTTTTTAGTGTGTTGGATCCTAAATGATATAGTTTTGCCCTCTTAACATTATACATGAACCTTTCTATTCGATCCTCTAGACTCTCATCTTCTTTTTGATTCATTCTAAATATTTATTCTTTAAGATCGTGATCTTTATATTTTTCTAGAAATATCTTTCGTATATTATTCCATGATCTTATTGAATTAGTCCCTAAACTCATGACCCATTTAGTTGCTCTATCCTTCAATGTTGCTGGAAACAATCTCAATTTTTGAGTTTTTAATAAGTAACCACAAGACTTACAAATAATTTCAAATTCAAAGAGAAATTTTTCCGGATCCTCTGACCTTAGACCATGGAATTTTAGAAGAAAATATGGAGGGATGTTCTTCATGTGCACACTACCATCAATATCTTGAATGGGAAATCCGATAAGATCTTCCTCATTGTGATCATCTCCATCCATTTCTTCTACATTATTTGCCATTTTTTTATTCTACCTGCAAAAGTGAATGGTGATGTGGCTCTTATTGCACCACATGACCAAATGGGGGGGGTGGGTTGTTGGAGATTTTTTTTGTTTTTATGATTGAATGAAAACACTAATGCAATGGACTTTTCTATTTTTGAAATTAAATATGCCTAATGCAATTATGTTTTGTTTTTGCAAAAAGTAAAAAGAAATGAATCAACTAGGGAAGAAAACAATGCATACTTTGACACCTCCTCGACAGTGGCACCAAAAAGTGCTGAGCCTCGGTATTGCAACAAGAATGTTGCAACTCCCAAGGCTACCAACTTTAATTATCAACCCGTGGTTCGTACAAACTTAAGAGGTATCGACACTATATGTGCAGCATAGAACGTGTTCTTCCTTTACTATCATGATGTAATGGAGTGCATGTACTGAATTCAAATCCTAAACTACTTGTAGAAAATGAAATGTTCGAAATGGAACCTTAACCTATTGCAAGAAAGAAATTACAAGGAAAGAAACCTATTCTAATTTCATAAAGGTCATTAACTAAATGTAAAGGAAACCCATCTTAACCCTATTTATCACATGTGATGATTTAAACTAAATGAGCATGAAATATGATCTAGAGAGTACTAACTACTGTGTGCATGTGAAAATATAAAAGAACTTATGTTTTTTAAATCTTTTTTCTTTATGAATGAAAATGGTAATCTTTCCTTGATCTTTGGCAGGGGAGACAAGTGTGGAGCAAGAGGGTTAAAATGGTCTTGATGGCTTGGAGGTCAAGCAGAGGCCTAATCCCAGCTTCAATGATGATTTTTTTCAATTCGGGCTCAAAACAGGCTTTCCTAGAGGATGCTATAGTGATTTCCTATAGGATGCTACAATGATTTCCTAGATGATCCCTTGATTTACTACAGGATGTTACATATTTACTATACGAAATTATAATTCATCAAATGACCAAGAAAATCAAATCCAAATTGGATGGGATTTTTTTATTTATTAACTAGGATGTCTTAGGTCCCCATTCCAAGTGGAATCACTCAAAAAGACCTTTGTTAACCCATGCTCAAAAAGAGATAAACGTTACTAGTTGAAAATCTAGAAATTCGAGAACTAGTGAACTAGTAAATCTAAAAAATGCCTAACCTAATCAAGTGCAAATGAAATGGGGTGATTTTTGTTATGAACTAGAATATTTTTGTGATCCAATGCAAGTGGAACCAACTCGATCGAAGCTCGTTAGCATGCTCTAAAAAATGGCAGAAATTTACTATTCTTTGCCACAAGATTTCCAGAAATCTAGATTTGGGAATAAGAAGACTAATCTAAGCATCTCAATGATTACTATGAACTTCAAAAGATTTTCCAAGGATGAAATAGTTCTTGTGATCCTGCAAAAGAACTTACATAAACCATTTAACTTAATCCTACAACAAGAAATCACTTATACTAAATGTAGAAATAGAAAGAAATAAAACAAGAGATGCATGTGAATAAGAAGTGAAAAGAAGGAAATAAAATGATACAAAAGGGCTCTAAGTCTCCTGGGATGGCCAAGCCCAAGGAAACTCAGAGACCTATTGTTACACAACAATTTGTCACCGTCCTTGCTACCCTTGTCCCGTATCTTGGAGGACTCATTCCGGGACCTATGAGAAGTGACATGGCCTAAAAAAACTTGCATTGCATTCCTCTGAACATGAGCTTTGTTTGCCCTGAAGACATCTCCTACTGAAAAACCCTAAAAATAGCTCTTTTTCCATTGGCGCGGTCCCATAGTTCAACCCTCGCGCCAAGGGGGAAAATCCTCCAAAGAGGGCGCGCCAATTGGCGCGCTGTCATAGAGTCGCACCCACGCCAACCATATTAAGAGGTATTTTTTAACAAATAAATGGCGGAAGTTTCGTCCTAAAAAATTCCTGGACTGCTATCTATCTTGATTTGGGTGGTTTAGCTACGGATTTCCATAGAGAGGAAGTGGTTTTCCACCTCTCATGGAAGCTTCCTTGATGATATGGCCAATCCCATGATTATTGGTTATGATCCCAACCCCTCTTCCTCCATCTATAAAAGCTTGCCCATTTCCTTTGCAAGCTAGTTCTAGAGTTTCAGAATTCTCAAATTCCCAAGAGCTTCATGTTGCAAGAGCTTTCTTGATTCCCTTAAGGCCAAATCCAAGCAAGGAGACTATTGTCCAAGATCCAAAGAGAAAGGCTTGTCCTTATTCCCTACAGGCTTTGCGAGACATGTGCTGTTGACTACCCGCCAAAGGAGAATCCAACGTCAGAACATTGGTTGTACTCCCCTTTGATTGATTATTAATGAACGACTATTGGTTATGGTTCCACTCTTGTTATTATTTATGATGATGATGAGTTATGTCTTTTCTGACTAACATATAGTTGCGTATACTAGATTTTATGCTTACGTTTGTATTGTTTCTTGTATGTGCAGGTGTCCATTCATGGAGATCGTGACGATTGTGATCTGCCGGAGCAGAGGAACGAGAGCACCACCTCTCCTGCAATCAATAGTGTTGGAATCCAGGTAGGCCTTCATCGCTGGTCTGTTAATTTTCAATTAGGATAGCGTTTGACGATTGTTGCTAGATTTGGTCTGGGCTAGTAGGGATCGCCTCTGTCCTTAGAGGGGATTTACCTCTTCAACAATTTGGCGACTCCGCTAGGAGCTTGTCTTGCCTTTTCGGTTGTTTCTTGATTTTTGCTTGCTTGGTCAATGTTTTGTTCTGGGTTCTTTTGCTGTTTTTGCTTCTTGGTTTGCCTGGTTATCATTGGTCTAGTTTTGGATTGTTTATTTTTCATTTTGGCACAACAAACTTGACTAGCACAATTTTTCGCGTAACAGTCGCGCCAATTGGCGCTAGTTGTCAATATATCACTCGCGCCAATCCTTAAAAGGCGCTAGTTTCAGCCTGACAATCATGCCAGGCCTAGGGAATGCTAAAGTTTGCTTGATTTTAAGCCTTTTGAGCTTGGTCTTTGTTTTTGGATACATTTTCTTAACTGCTTGAGTGTATTGGAGTCCTGTTTGACTGGTTTTAACCTTCATCCTTTGGTTTTTTTCCATTTTCTATCGATTCCATGTTTTTAGCCCTAGGGCATCTAGTGGCTTTGTGTGTCGAGCCCTCATTAGGAGTTTTTGGTCTATTATTGGTCCAGTCGGCTTTCTGATTGCTCCCCTGCATTCGTTAGTGGTTGTTAATCATTTCATTGCGTTGTTTGAGTGACTTACCTCTTTTTCACTTGAATTCCACCCTGTTTTTCTTTGGGCCTAGATTACACGACTCATTTATGTCTTTGGGATTTTTCTTGGTTTTGAAGGAATGCTTTGTCAATTTAGGGATTTGATTGTGCTTGCACTGAGTGAAATTTGTTTTTTTTTGCTCTTTTATTATCATTTCTCAAATTGCTCTCTTTTCATTAGTTTTTCAGTTTGTTTAGTGCATCTTTCCCTTAACATTAAAAAAAAAAATCTCTTTTGCTTTTCATTAGTTAATGTGAATTAGAGCTTTTCGTTGTTATTAGTGATTAGTGACATTAAAGAAAAGATTTTTGATTTCCATTAGCTGCATTAGAGATATCATTGGTTGTTTCTGATCATTTTTTTTGTGTGTGAAAGCTCTCAAATCTCTTATAGTTAGCATTCATCGAATAAAATGATATACTGTGGCATATAGCTTGCATTTAGGAGATTTTGAGATACTACATTCGCTAGGGCCTGAAAACTGAAACGTAATTGAAGATAAACGTTAAAATCTACTCAATTTACACTAAGGTAACATTGGAATTTAATGGAACAGATTTAGAGGTCTAGGCTAGAGACGTGCTCCGGCGTTGTTAAACCTAGTCACTTTTGTTTCCACTCAAGGTTGGGTGATTCCTCCTTCTGTGACTCAATAGTGGTCTAGTACGGAATTGTGCTCCCACGTACCGTCGAGTATATGGGGAGACCCCACTAGTTTATCATCCTTTATCCATAGGAAGTCGAGTCTGCCGCCCTATACCTGTGATACACCAAACACAACATTCGGGGAGATTTCCTGCACGCACGGAAAGTCCTTGGTTGATTTCTCTTTCATTTCTAAAACCAAGGTGTATATTGCAGTTCATAGTTATTTGGTACACCCTCTTTGCTAGTATCCTTGAGCAGTCATTTGATCTTTTCTGAATCCCTAAATTTGAAAGGATCACCAAGCGCTTGTCCTTTCACGTTTGTTTCAAATCTGAAAGTGATAGAGTCACCTTTTATCCATTTCTTGACTCTTAAAACATGAAACGGTGAAGTTTCTTAATTTCAATGTGGTAAAAATTAAATCACCTGCGATCGCACGCCCTGTTAGATTCTGTTTGTTGGTCGTTTGATTGTGTGTCTTGACTCTTTTTCAGCCTCGTGTGCGATTTTCAGTTTTTGATGGCAACTTTTCCAGAGTCCACCAACCCAGGAATCCCCTCTGTCGGGAATCCTGGTCATTTTCCTCCTTTTGGGAATATTGGTGCTCCTTACATGGTAACATTGTCCCTTCCTGGGTTAACTGTTGAGTTGACTGTTTGGTTGTTCTCAACCTCTGTGGTCTCTAATGTCTCAACTACTAGTCAATCAGTTCCTCCACCCGAACAACATCATGTTGATTCCAAGGTGGACCTCTCCCCTTCTTTGCCTGTTTCTACATCCTCATCTTCTACTTCGCCTGGTGAAAGTCTGGATTCAAGTAACCAAGTGGCTAAGAAGAAGAAGAAGAAGTCTCATAAGTGAGAGGTTAAAAGTGCAGCAACTACCCCGAGTACATCCCGGGTCAGAACTCTTTCTGCTCCTCCGTGGAAAGTCAAGTTTCCTTGTAAATTGTGCAAGAGTTACCATCTTCTTCGTGATTGTCCTAGCATTCCTAGAATCTTAGAATTATGGTCTCATGATCCGGCTTACCCCTCATCATCCTCTGAAGCTCAAGGTGATGCTACCCTATCAACTGACAACATTCAGAAGAAAGGGAAGATTTGAATCCCCTGTAGACTATGTGAAGGCAACCATCCCCTTCACCTTTGTCCGCTCATGGATAAAGCTTCCACTGTCTTGGAAAGTCTTATAGCTTCCTCACCCCAACTTCCCGTTGGTTATCAGAGTCTCTCTCCAGATCCTCTCCCTGTCGACAAAGAGATTGACTTAGATTCTTCTCTTGTCCGGGGTCCTCTTCTCGAACCTGGCTGTGCTAAGCCTGGTCCAGACCAATCGTTGGTCGGCGAGGGTATCAACTTGGGTTCCCCACCTGTTGATCACTCTATTTCGGAAGAGCATTCCGCTCATGTTCTTCTCGTCTCGTCAGATTCTCCTGAATCCGAAAATGACCCTCCTATCCCAGCTGATCCAGAGAGTCCTTCTTCGGTTCCTTTAGTGCAGGGGGGCAATCATACGATTCCCCCACCAAGTAGTTCAGTCGTTTCCTTTGACTGGAGTCACCTGACAGCTTTCCGCCTTCCCTCCCATGTGCCTTTCCAGATTACAGTACGTGCCTATGATAAGGCAGTACCTGGCACTATGTTGGATGAGGGTGCATCTATCAGTCTTATGTCTTCCACTACTTGGAAAGCTTTGGGCTCCCCACAGCTTGTGCCATTGCACAGAATCTGTTAGCGTTTGACAGAGGAACCAGTCAACCATTAGGGATCCTTCCGAAGTTCCCTATTATTTTGGGAGGCAAAACCGTCTATATAGACGTACTGGTTACCCAAGGTGCTTTAGATTTCAGTCTTCTCCTTGGCCGTGACTATGTTTATGCCATGAGGGCCCTTGTCTCTTCACTTTTCCATGTGGTTTGCTTTCCACACGATGGAAGAATCGTGACTATGGATCAATTATCGTTCTTTAGTCCCCCGGTGCCTACTGCACAATTGTCATCCCCTCCTAGTTTTTATCCACCGGTTGTATCTGCCCCACCGCAGGTCAACTACATGGCTACTTATCCCGTGCCTGTATCCAGTGATGCTGTCGTCATGAATAGTGTCCTGGGGGCATTGGGTCCTGACTTCCATGATGTTTTCCTTCCACCGGGAGTGGCACTCTTGGAAGCAACAACTTCTTGTTCATTATGATGAAGTTAGTTCGGAGCATATTTCACTTTCCTATGTCAAGCTCCTTAAAAAATGAAACTGGGTCTGGTCGGAGCATAGTTCGCTTTCCTATGTCAAGCTCCTTAAAAAATGACACTGGGTTTGGTCGGAGCATAGTTCCTTTCCTCTGTCAAGCTCCTTAACAAATAAAACTAGGTGTCGCGAGGATAATTCTTTTCAGTGTGTCAACCTTGTTAAAATAATGAAACATGCGCTCGTTCAATTCCAGTGCGATCAAAATATTGTCAACCTTCGCTCCATTTCCAATGGACTAAAGCTTGGGGGGCATGTACCTTGCATTGAGACATCATGCTGGGGGGCATGCCCGTTCCCCTTGTTTTCAAGCATAGTTTGCATGTGTGTGCTTTTAAGCTTGCATAAAAAATAAAATTCATTTCCAAGCATAGTTTGCATATGTGCTGTCATGTGTGCTTTTAAGCTTGCGTAAAAATAAAATATGTGATTAAATACATTTCACATTGGGTCGTTTGTTATGCAACTGATACATTAGATTAAATTTGTGTTAGACATCTGCATGGCATATAAAAACATCATTACATGCAAAAGATCCATCCAAAATAGGCATATGCATATATATATGTGTGTGTGTGTGTGTGTGTGTGTGTGTGTGTGTGTGTGTCGAAATGTTTGCACAGTGTGCATCACATAGTCAAAAATATACATGTTCGTCTTAATACATCCAGAGACGACATGTCTCTCAAAAAATATGCATGAAAATAAACCTAGGTGTCTAATCTCTGTGGTGCTCATGATAACACGTCACCGCACGCACTAGGCGTCTCAGAAGACGATGGAGGCGACTAGGCACTCCCACTATATGTCTCTAGTATGCCAGTGGGACATCTGCCAGCCGGTCATAGTCTGGAATCCCCTAGGTGATCCCCTTGAGGTTTTGGATCAACTCTCCTCCCTCGGCACCCTCTGCCTAAGGGTCAGATGTGGGCTGAGTTCTCTGTGAAATGGGAGACATACCAACTGGTCTCTCTGGGCCGACATCTGCATACACATATAACTGCTGTTAAAACGAACATGTATTAACAAAAAAATCATAAAACATAAAATCAAAAAGAGATCATACCCAGCTCTTCATCCCACTCATCTCCCTCTGGTAGTGGGAGATCTGGATCACCAGTGAAATCGGTCCCTGCATATGGCCATTCTTCGACTACAATCAAATGACGACGTAACCACCTAAAAAACTCCGGCCTCCAGGACATTTGTTGGCCCCCTCCTCCTCTGGGCTCTCGTGGTACTGGCTCAGCTACTATGGACCCTTGGCCTTGGAAGATTGGTAATCACTCTAGAATGAACGATACCAGGATAGAGCCGTAGCCAAACTATTTCAGTTTGGCTCGCTTACATTTCGTGAGCTGTCTCTTCATATTTACTATCACTGTTGTGGTCTAATTAAATATCGTGGGACTCATACACTCTAAGGCCAACAAGAGCTGAGTTTTTGTCGCCTCGTGTGGTGCCTGCGCCCCCGTAGCCCGCGTGATGGTATATAGCACCATCCTGAGTGCTAGATCCTGAATGGTAGCAATATCTACCTCCGCACTCCCGGATCAGAATTGTGCCCCTGGGCACACTCGTGTCATCACTTCGCCCATTTTCTCACCAGACGGTCTGCTCCCTGTCAGTATGGGCATCGGACCTCTGCATGACAATCCAGTGATAAAGTAGATGTCAGAAAGCTCTAGTTCTAATACTTGATCCCGCAGTTTGAACACTTGTTCATTCTCATCCCAAATGCTAATTAGGTATTGTAAGAGCTCAGGTTGAGCTTGTAAATAATGTGTCAGGAAGAATTTCTTCAACCTGCAATTCCTGAGGGCGTCCATGCAACCTTCATCTTCCATGGCTAATTCATCCTCTCTCTCGTGCTCCCTCTCTTTCCATTCAATCACCATTTTGCTTGGTTGCCTGCATCCATATGGTCAAAAACCCTTGATTAGATCTCTACTATGCCAAAAAATACGTTCAGATCAATTATAAATCCTAAGTTTAGGGCGAAAAATTAGGTTTCGCCGTTGGCACAGCTGTTTCTAAAACAGTCGCACCCATTGGCGCGAGCCTTTTGCATATAAAATCCCATTGGCGCGGATCCGTGCTCGATAGCCATGCCAATGGGCGTGGCCCTAAATTTTTAAATCCTTCCACAAAAATCTAATGCGCAAAAGGAAACTATCAAAAAATGGATTGAAAGGAAGTACTAGGAAGCACCTCTTACCTGGAACTGACGAAACTCTGAATGGTAGCATGAATCTGTCACAATTGTCGTCAGAAGTTCACACACCAAATGGACCACTGCTGCTCTTCAGTGAGGTAAATAGTAAAAAGTAATTTTATTTCTACCATTTGACATATTTATAACTTTTTGAACTCAAAATAGGTTTTGAAAGTTATTTTTTTGAATATTTTAATATATTTTTTGTCAAAAATGTGTTTTACACTTGTTATTTGTGCAACAATAGGTTTTTTATGCGACTTAAACGGTGAAACGAGTTATATTTTATACTTTTTGGACTCGGTAAATACACGAAAAAGTCATTATGGAGTCATCTTTCAGCTCTTTTCTAACTCTCTAAACATGAAAAGGTTGCCGAGGCCCTTGTCATTTCGATCTCGTTAAAATGGATGCGATACGACATCTACCCAGTATACGTTTACCCCTTTTTTGGGCTGGGATGGATTATTTACGAAAAAGGAATACCCTAGCCTATCGCGACTAGGAGGTTTCCTCAGATTTTGTTTTCTACCTTTTCAGGTTTGAGGAACTATTTACGAAAAGGGACCTTTGGAGTTTACTTTTCTGCTGTCTTTTCAAACTCTCTAAACATGAAAAGACGCCGAGTTCTCCCTTTATCAGACTCGACATTGGATTTCGTCAAAATGATGTTTTACAAGCATATGCTATCCCCTTCAAGCTTGTTAATAAAAATAATTTGGGTACTTGCCAGAAATGGTGGGGAAAATGGAACCGGAATCATTGTCGTGTCGACAGTATGTCGCTCTTGAACATGGCAGTTGTCTGCATTCATGTTAGGGTGGGGACATCTCATCTCGTTTTTCACTTGCCTCCGTGGGTTTGGGTGAGCCTGTTTGACCTCTCATTTGCTCTTTGCCTTGTCACCATGACCTCTGATCGATTGATGTCAAATACTGCCAAGTCCACTGTCGTGCCACCGATATGTTCAAAGAGAAGTTGACCTCTGCAAAATATCAACCTCCCTCTGATAACTCATATAATCCTGATTCACAAAAACATTATCTTCCTCTGTCTCGCATCGATGATGTGGGAAATACTATGGCCCACCTTCGGTCAAGGTCACTTCCTGTCAACTTCAGCTCATTATCTAAGAAGTTGATTTAGAGACTCCCTTCTGGTGCCTTGGAGCCTGCATGCCTCAATGGTAGGTTCTTCGCATTCGACACAAGGTTTTCATCATTGGCCTCCGATCGGATGATTATACTGGTGTTCGACACCAGCTCACTGATTCACACATCGTAGATTGTACCTGTAGTACCTTGAGGGCCATTTTCATTATTGGTAGTACCTCTCACGTCTGTTAACAACTCTCACCATTGGCTAGTAATCAGACGATGTTCCTGCATGTTCGAATTCAGCTCATATATTCGCATGCTTGAATTTGTACTTTGTTTGGATCGAGATGGAGCACAAGACCCTGGATTTTGTCTGTTGAGATCCAGGCTGCGATTTTGTGGATTACTCTAATTGTTACAAGACTCATTCACTGGATGGTTGCGACCATGCCTGAGTCTATTTATCGATCCTCACTGGATGGTTGTGCCCATACCTTGGATCTGAATTATTATGTACTCTGCTATGGATGGCTACGCCCATACCACATATCATGTATTTGAGATATTAGTTGTACTTCTCCATGCAGGTTTTCCGGCAGCAGTTTTTCGGTTGGACATGTTCTCATAAAGCATTTCACCCCTCTCTCTCTCTCGGGCCTCATGCTTTAGGGTGCATCTGTTACACAAAAAATTGTCACCGTCCCTGCTACCCTTGTCCCGTATATTGGAGGACTCATTCTGGGACCTATGAGAAGTGACATGGCCTAAATACACTTGCATTGCATTCCTTTGAACATGAGATTTGTTTTCCCTGAAGACATCTCCTGTTGAAAAACCCTAAAAATAACTCTTTTTCCATTAGCACGGTCCCATAGTTCAGCCCTCGCGCCAAGGGGGAAAATCCTCCAAAGAGGGCGCGCCAATTGGCGCGTTGTCATAGAGTCGCACCCACGCCAACCATATTAAGAGGTGTTTTCTAACAAATAAATGGCGAAAGTTTTGTCGTAACAAATTCCTGGACTGCTATCTATCTTGAGTTGGGTGGTTCGGCTATGGATTTCCATAGAGAGGAAGTGGTTTGCCACCTCTCATGGAAGCTTCCTTGATGATAAGGACAATCCCATGATTATTGGTTATGATCCCAACTCCTCTTCCTCCATCTATAAAAGCTTGCCCATTTCCTTTGCAAGCTAGTTCCAGAGTTTCAGAATTCTCAAATTCCCAAGAGCTTCATGCTGCAAGAGCCTTCTTGATTCCCTTAAGGCTAAATACAAGCAAGGAGACTATTGTCCAAGATCCAAAGAGAGAGGCTTGTCCTTATTCCCGACAAGATTTGCGAGACATGTGTTGCTGACTACCCGCCAATGGAGAATCCAGCATCAGAACATTGGTTGTACTCCCCTTTGATTGATTATTAATGAACGACTATTGGTTATGGTTCCACTCTTGTTATTATTTATGATGATGATGAGTTATGTCTTTTCTCACTGACATATAGTTGCGTATACTAGATTTTATGCTTGTGTTTGTATTGTTTCTTGTATGTGCAGGTGTCCATTCACGAAGATCGTGAGGATTGTGATCTGCTGGAGCAGAGGAATGAGAGCACCACCTCTCCTACAATAAATAGCATTGGAATCCAGGTAGGCCTTCATCGCTGGTCTGTATTTGCAATTAGGAACTTGCGCTATAGCGTTTGACGATTGTTGCTAGACTCGGTCTAGGCTAGTAGGGATCGCCTCTGTCCATAGAGAGGATTTACCTCTTCAACACCTATGGAGGAGAAAAAGATTTAGAATCTGAAAATGACAACAATATTCATTTATTTTCATCAATACAATATCATCCCTGCAAGAAAATACAATGGAGTTGCAGAAAGAGGAGTTCTCTCCACAAGAACACTAATGAAAATCTATCACTAGATGCAAATTTGACTTGGTACTTATAAAAAATGATTAGGAATCATTCCCCATGAATGGAGAAAGCTTTTTCTACCAAAATCCCTTGATTAGTGGATCTGGTCCCTAATGCTAGGAATCTTTATTAAATGGGAGGGAACATATTCCTAGATTTTCTCAATAATTGGAGTTCCACAATCTATGCCATAATTCCATAATATCTTGTTGATTTATCATTTATAATTGATCCTCCTGTAGTAGGGAGCAAGTCCCTAAATTATCCCCTCCTTGAAATCTTCATAATCTTCCAAATATTCTCATAATATTCCACAAAAATAAATAATATTAGGCACAAATATGCAATTATTCATAAACCTTCCTAATGAATATATTAAAGTTAAAAATACATTATCTAATGCAAGAAGAGAGGTTTAATGTGCTAAAGGATGGTCATATGCCTTTATTTATGTTTAATTTAGAGGCATGAGCCTTAATTTATGTCTAATTTAGAGGCCCATCATACCCCCTCTGCTGAAAGTGTTGCTCATACTCTGATCAACTTAGTGACCTTATTGTGCCTCATTCATGGCCCTGGTGGCTTCTCTCTTGTGCATTAAGAATCTTGGCTGTAAGTTCTACAAGGAAAAGCCAAAAACATATTTGTGCAAATAAAAATCATTGTTTCTTGAGACCATTAGCTTGCTTTCTTTCCCTTATCCAAGATGGTTTCTTGAATATTTTTCAGTTTAGCAAGGTCTTCCATATCTTTATCAACCTTATGCTACCTTGTTCCACCATTTGGACACCTCTAAAACCTTCAAAATGTCTTTAGATGAGAAATAGGATGTCTTGTAGTACCTACAGGAAACCTTGTTAAAACTACATGAAACCCTTTTTTAGCATAAGTGATATTCTAAGCCTAGGACAGGTCATCAACTTGACTCCCATGAATTTTTCCCGTTTTTAGGCCTTGGATAAAAGCTAGAAAGAGATTGGAGACCTCTTGGAAAACATCTTTTCATCATTGTAGTTTGAGTTTTGTTTTGATGGTGAATTCCTCATTTCCTTTTGTTTCCTTCTTCTTATCTCTTGTGGCCTAGATGACTTTTTTAATGGCCTTGGAGTTCTCTATTTTGATTAGGTCTCTCTTAAGCTCTGCCATCTTGGGGGTTAGCATAATTTGTTCATCTTTTCCTTCTTGTAGCAACATTCTGCCTTCTTGTAGTAGTCATTCCTCCTCTTGCAGGGTCTTCTAATTGTATGGGAGTGATGAGAAATGATGAAGAGGGATTGGATGATGATGCTAGGGATCAAAGGTAGTAGTGTAGGTTTGTGAAAATGGAGAGGATGCTCTGTTTTTTTTTCAAGAATGAAATGGGATGGATGGATGATGAATATATAGTGAATATGAAGTGAATGGAGGGCTTGGAGTGCTGTTGTCACTTGGCCTTTGCAAAAATTTCTTATTTTAACTACTGTCCTCATTCCTTGAAATCATCACCCTTCATAATTTGACTTTTCAACATTGCATGAGTGAAGGAGTGAGCTGCAATTAACTAGTTGAAAGCGACTGAGACTGCTGACCCAACCTTAGCTTATAAAACCTCATCTCTCATGCATTGACAAAAAATTTCTAACTATAATATGCTCAAGAGAAGAAGTCAAGAATATTGCATACCTATACCTACCTGACGACCTTCCTATAGATGTTGTTTGTTGGAGATTGAAATCCTTGCTTGTATTTGCTACATGTGTTTTTCTCTTTTTTCTTTGATGTTGTTCCTTGATGTGCATGTATTGGATGGTGATGCTAATGAATCCTCATTGTGCTAGTCGGTTCCCTCTTGTTAAACCCCCCTATTATGTTTCTCTGATGGATGTGGAGGGTTGTATATGTCTCCTTATCAAATTTAATAGATGAGGAATTTTAGATGAAAATTCTGTGTATACAATTCCCCTAGACTACAATGTTTTTCAACACAATAGAAGGCTTTTCTATATTCTTTTCACTTGGAAAAATGTGGGAAAGTTCAACTTCTACCTGATTATCACTCTCTGATGAAGCCAACCTCAATTTCTCCCTTTTCATTCTACTCACTATCAATCCTGTAGGTGCTGTTCTGTATCCTATAGGATCTCTTGTAGGATCCTGTACGTTTTCAGGGAATCCTGTAGGTTTTCACGAGAGCCTTTTGTAGCCGACTTGCTTTGTCCATATATCCCGAACAGTAGAATGGATTGACCTAAAACTTTTTGAGCATGTTTCCATGATCATTATGCACCTCCCCATAAAAGAAATTTGGTCAATGGATGCATGGATCTCGAGAAAATGCAAAAATGGTTGTAGGTGATGGAGGATAATTTATCGAAAATTCTGCACTGGAATTTTCTGAAATTGCTTGAGCATGTTACCATATCCATATGCATCTCCCCGTGAAACAAATTGGCAAATGGATGCATTTTTTTCAAGTTATGGCAAAAACAAATTTCTGCTCTATGTATTTTTGTATCCTGTAGTAAAATAGAGCATCTTGTAGTTTTTTTGGAAAACACGAAAACTGAATGGTAGAAGCTTGAGAATGATGGGTGGATGGTGCAAATATATGAGAGCGATGGATTGGCATGGCCTTGGCCTTGTTGGTGCATTTGACCAAGGAAGAGAAAGTGAAAATTTGACTTCTTTTGACTAGGCTTGACCAATTTTTTCTTTTGGTACCAACTTGTTTTTTTTTTCTTATAGATGTTGGAGAGAGCTTACATTCATCAAAGAGATACATGGAGCAAGGATTTTTAATTTATTTTTCTCTTTTTTTTTTTTTTTTTTTTTTTTTTTTTTTTTTATTCTAGGCCTACTAGTTTCCCTCAAGGAGGTTTTCAACTAGTAGGCCTGCCTAGGCACACAAATGAGGTTTCACCAAAGTTTTTTTTTTTTTTTTTGCTTACCCATTGACTTCCTCATGGAGGTTTTCAATCAATGAGCCAATCTAAGGCGTCTCCAAGGAGGTTTTCACTTGAGTTTTTTTTATTTTTTTCTCTTATTTTTCATTTTTATTTTTTATTTTTTTTTACCCTACCCTACTTGAAAAACAAAATCACTTTCAAGTAGAATACTTCCAATGGAGCCATGTGCACATCAGGATGATAGACAAATTGATGTGTAGGCGTGAAATGTATACTTTGACATGTACATGGATTTCAGAGACCAAATGATTTTAATTTGAAAGGATCAAGCATAGTTGAAGAAGAGAGTTATGCTCCATCTTGTTTATTTTCTGGAACAAAACCTCAATATAGCTTTGATATCCTTGGTTTTCTTGCTTATCTGGATCATTCCTCATGTCTTCCTCTACCATGACCTTCAAACCTTCCTCTTTTTGCTGATTGTCCTCTTGAATACATGGAAGATTTGATGGTAACCATGAGGGAGCTCTCTCGATCTCTGATGTTGATGTCTGCTCTTCATCCATTGCAGCCCATGATTTAGTGGTCTTCTCATTTGGATCTTCTTCTTTTGGATGTGGTCCTTCAATGATATCAAGATAATCTCTCTTTTACAATACTTTCTTGAGCTATGGTGAATACCATTAATCTCAAGAGGATATTTTTGGAAGTGTTGTACCTTAGCATTGTAAACGGGTTGAACTACTTCAATGTGTGGGTTTGGAAATGGTGGTACAGGTAGTTGAGTGGGAGTGTATATTTGAGATGGATGTGGATGGGGTTGTGGTTGTGGTGGAGGTGAATGGTAGGGATAACAAGGAGTTGGGTATGGAGGATATTGAGGAAAATATTGAGGATATTGTGGATGGCTCCCATAAGTTCCTTGCCAACCTAGTTGCCATGATTGGTTTTGGGGTTGAGATGGCCAATGTTGGAAAACAAAAGGTGTATTCCAATTAATTTGATTTGGATATGCATGACCTTGAAATTGGGAGTTAGGCTCTTGCATCATATTAGGCTGAATAGGCTATCATGGCCTTGTAGCTACATAACATTGTTGCATTGACAAATGACTTGCTCGATTGTCTGCTTGGTGAACTTCCTTCAACCTTGGTAATGAGGAGCAACATTTAACATCATGTGATTCTGCATGGACAACACAAACAACTTATTTTTGCTCATTTTGTATTCTTAACATTTCTACTTGTTCGGTTAGATCGCTAAAAATTTCTATTTTAAAGTCATCAAACAAATTTCAAAGTTTAGCTTGACTTACCAATCTTGATGTTGATTTACCTACTGTTGCCCTTCCTCTTGATATGTGTTTGCATGTTTCACAAATTTCTTCAAATGATAATTTGTATACATCACCTCTACTCATGAGATCAAGGAGATTAATCCATTGATCCCTAATTGTTCTTAGTAAGAGGGTTTTTAGTGTGTCAGATCCTAAATGATGTAGTTTTTCCCTCTTAACATTATACATGAACCTTGCTATTAGATCCTCTAGAATCTCATATCTTTTTGATTCATTCTAAAGATTTCTTCTTTAAGGCCATGATCTTTATATTTTTCTAGAAATATATTTTTCATATCATTCCATGATCTTATTGAATTAATCCCTAAACTCATGAACAATTTAAGAGATCTATCCTTCAATGTTGCTGGAAACAATCTCAATTTTTGAGTTTTTAATAAGTAACCATAAGATCTACAAATAATTTCAAATTAAAAGAGAAAGGTTTCCGGATCCTCTGACCCTAGACCATGGAGTTTTGGAAGAAAAGATGGAGGGATGTTGTTGATGTTGCACACTACCATCAGTATCTTGAATGGGAAATCCGAGAGGATCTTCCTCATTGTCATCATCTCCATCCATTTCTTCTACATTCTTTGCCATCTTATTATTCTACCTGAAAAAGTGATGGTGATGTGGATCTTATAGCACCACGCGATCAAATGGAGGGGGGGTGGGCCGGTGTTGGAGATTTTTTTGTTTTTATGATTGAATGAAAACACTAATGCAATGCACTTTTCTACTTTTGAAATGAAATATTCCTAATGCAATTATGTTTGTTTTTGCAAAAAATAAAAAGAAATGAATCAACTAGGAAGAAAACAATGCACACTTTGACACTTCCCCAGAAACGACACCAAAAAGTGATGAGCCTCGATATTGCAACAAGAATGTTTCAACTCCCAAGGCTACCAACTTTAATTATCAACCCGGGGTTCGTACAAACTTAAGAGGTATCAACACTATATGTGCAGCATACAATGCATCATTCCTTTGTTGTCATGATGTAATGGAGTGCATGTATTGAAGTCAAATCCTAAACTAATTATAGAAAATGAAATTTTCGAAATGGAACCTTAACCTATTGCAAGAAAGAAAGTACAAGGAAATAAACATATTCTAATTGCATAAAGATCATGAAATAATGTAAAAGAAAGCTAGCTTAACCCTATTTATCACATGTGATGATTTAAAATAAATGAGCATGAAATCTGATCTAGAGAGTACTAACTACTGTGTGCGTGTGTAAATATAAAAGAACTTATTTTTTATAATTTTTTTTTGTTTATGAATGAAAATGATAATCTTTCCTTGATTTTTGGCAGGGGAGACAAGTGTGGAGCAAGAGGGTTAAAATGGTCTTGATGGCATGGAGGTAAAGCAGAGGCCTTATCCCAACTTCAATGAAGATTTTTCTCAATTCAAGCTCAAAACAGGCTTTCCTACAGTATGCTACAGTGATTTCCTATAGGATGCTACAATGATTTCCTAGAGGATCCCCTGATTTACCACAAGATATTACAGATTTACTATACGAAATTATAATTCATCGAATGAACAAAAAATCAAATCAAAATTGGATGGGACAAATGTTTTATTAGCTAGGATGTCTTAGGTCCCCATTCCAAGTGGAATCACTAAAAAATACCTCTGTTAACCATGCTAAAAAATAGAAAAACATTACTAGTCGAAAATTTAGAAATTTGAGAACTAGTGAGCTAGTAAATAAAAAAATGCCTAAACTAATCAAGTGAAAATGCAATGGGGTAATATTTTTATGAACTAGAATATTTTTGTGATCTAATGCAAGTGGAACCAACTCGATTGAAGCTTGTTAACATGCTCTAAAAAATAGCAGAAGTTTATTGTTCTTTGCTATAAAGGAGTTCCAGAATTTCCCAGGAGCCTTCCAAGGAAAATCAAGGACCTATGGAGGAGAACAAGATTTAGAAGCTGGAAATGACACCAATCTTCATCATTTTCATTAATACAATTACATCATTGCAAGAAAATATAATGGAGCTGCAGAAAGAAGAGTTCTCAACAAGAACACTAATGAAAATATATCCCTAGAGGAAAATTCGACTTGGTACTTATACAAAACTATTAGGAATCATTTCCCATGAATGGAGGAATATTTCCCCACCAAAATCCCTTAATTAGTGGATCTAGTTCCCAATGCTAGGCATATGCATTAAATGGCAGGGAACACATTCCTAGATTTTATAAATCATTGGAGTTCCAAAATCTGTGCCATAATTCCATAATATCTTGTTGATTTATGATTTATTATTGATCATCTTGTAGTAGGGAGCAAGTCTCTAAATTATCTCCTCCTCCAAATCTTCATAATTTGCCCAATATTATCTTAATATTCTACAAAAATAAACAATATTAGGCACAAATATGCAATTATTCATAAACCTTCCTAATGAATATATTAAAGTTAAAAATACATTATTGAATGGAAGAAGAGAAGTTTAATGTGCTAAAGGATGGTCATAAGCCTTAATTTATGTTTAATTTAGAGGCATGGACCTTACTTTATGTCTAATTTAGAGGCCCGTCAACTATGTACGTGCATTGTGTAGTCATGGTATCGTTGACATGTGTATTCGTTGTGTTGTACTCTGTGTACGTATATGTATTGTGTTTTGCACCAGGTGCAGGTGTATGTATTTGTTGTATTGTACACTAGGTGTAGCTATATGTATTGTGTTGTGATATACACTGGATGTAGATGTATGTATTATATGGTGTTGCCATGTGTGGATGTACATGTTGTGATGCACACTGTGTGTATGTGTACATGATTGAAGAGAAACAAAGTCACTAGGTGCTTGCTGGGTGTGGCAACCAATCTGGTGTGTGTACGAAAAAGATAAAGGTAGAAGAAAAGGACCAATTGAAGGTAAATGTCCATATTTTATTTCAATTTTATTATGTATGTGATCTATGATTCTGATTTATGATGGTTACATGTGATCTATTATTTTGGTTTATGATGATTGCATGTAATTCATAATTTTGATCTATGATGATTGTGTTTCGAGCTAACCAGATATGATATGTTTATACATGATGATTTGATCAAACAACTAGTTTGATTTGTTGTGACAAGAAGTGAACATAATTGCACATGTACCTTATTGATGGGCCATCGATGAGGTATGATATGAATTTATTACGTCGTAAGGCGTTTCTCTCTGAAATGAACTCCCCTAAACACCTTTCTATCTTAATGTTAACCGTCAGATCTATTGTTAGACGATTAAACAATTATCTGCCGTCCAATTTAATTAGAAAACATTAAAAAATGGTTAAATTAGCCCGCCTGTATGTCTACCCACTTGGTCTGTCGTGCACACACAAATAGCTAGTTTGCTGCAGAGGAGGGCCGGGGAAAATGCCTTTGCTGCACGGGAACTCGCCATGGAGCTTGCAAATTGGCTTCAAGGTCAACCATGGTGGAGGAGGTATGAGGGAAGAGATCATGTTCTGGTTCTGGGCAAGATCTCGTGGGATTTCAGGCGATTTCAGGATGGGGACCATTGGCGAAGCAGGCTGTTACACTTGCCTGAAATGTAGCTGGTTACGAAGCTTCTGATTGAACACCATCCATGGGATGTGAATGAAATTGGAGTCTCACATCCCACTTTCTTCCATCCTAGTTTTGATAAAGATATTTGGCAATGGAAATGGCAGATCAACACAGCACAGAGTGTTGAAAATAATACTGAGAGGGGGGGGTGAATCAATATTATCTAGTTCTTTTAACAAATCTTCCTTATTTACACTTTGAATTATTTTTGCATATCAGTACCATAA
>APFE030876133.1:144591-155522 GCA_000404065.3 Pinus taeda
TCTTTATATAGGCAAGCTCTTCCTCAAATCATGGACCAATAACACGGGCCAAAACCATAATAATACAATACCGTCGGCTAAATACCAAGGGTTAAACATAAGAAACCCCACGTGTGCTTCTCTCTGCCTTGAAATGAGTGCACTGGGGGTACGCACCTCCTGAACGGCTGACCTGCGTGTCTGGCCGCGGTCCCTACACGGCGTGCCTGCGGGTACGCATCTTCTGAACTGTTCTCCTGCGTACTTCTTAATTTTCATCATATTGAGAGCCTTGCCATGGGTGTTGCCATCAAGTACAACATCTGTAACATATAACCTCACCAGAAACATAATGCCAACAATTTGGTGACCATTTTTAGAATATTTTTTTCTCCTTACCTATTTACAAAGGTGGTTTTTTTGCTAGAAATTTTTGTTACAAGATGGTTCCACACAATATCTTCATTGTAGCCAAGATAACTTGTATACGAGGTTCAAAACGTAAACTTTTGGAACTCTTAGCTATATCTAAAATGGTAAATATCTAGTGGTTGGTCAGATTCTTTATAAATTTTAGTAAATGAATATGTGGGATTGTTAATTTTAGGTATGTTCTATGCTAGAGCAATTTATTTCAATTTCTTTTCCATATTGGTAATCACATCATCATAAAGTAAACTGCAGATAGAACATAAATATAAATCACAGAAGACAAGCCAAGAAAAGAGGACACAAGATGTGGCGCTAGCCAGGGACAAACCCCAATGTGGGGAAACCCTTGATCAATTCTTCTTTTATGTTCTTCAAAGTTCAACAGACAAAGTGAGAGAGATAGTACATTTACAATAGAAGTCAATCACTTTGACTTTTGATATCGGCATGAGATTAGTTGAAGATATATTGCTTCAACTGATTCTCTAAGGTGACTCGTTCACCTATCATAGTGCTACATCTCGTCTATTTGCTGCACATTACCATGTGACACCTTGTTGTACTGTCACATGTGTTGAACCTTGATAACTGAGATGCTCTCATCTTCATGCTGCATCTTCCATGGTCTTATTAATCATCAAGCTGCTCATGCTCATGATCTCATTCATCATTGTGCTGCCCATGCTCATATCATCATGCATCATTATGATGCCCATGCTCATATCATCATGCTGCTTATTATGAACCATGTGGAGTTTGGCCCTAGTTGCCAATAAAAATATCAGTTGCCATAAATAATATGACCCACATGGAGTTTGGCTAGAGTTGCCAATTTTAACACTCCCTCTCAACAAATTTGATCTTTCCCCAGAGCTCTAACAAAGTGTAGCGACCTATACATCATCTCAATGCAATGGAGCCTCCTTGCTCATCGACTTACCATATCCCAGATAAGGCAGTATATGATGTCTATCTTCTAGAGCAATCGTCGAATATAGGATTCCCCAATAATCGAATCCCACCTCTGGTTGTCACAGAGAATCACAGTGGTACAAACAACGCACTTGAAGATCTTCCCCAACTAGGCATGTTCATACGAGATCATACTCGTAGAGATGTATCCGGTCTCACGCAGTGCTTATAACAACTGACTTCTCCTTCCTGCTCATCCATGATATCGAAGCAGAATCCAAAGAAAAACAACACTAAGAAGTTCTCTAGTGATCCTCCACACTACCTACCCAATCAACATTCGAATAATCATGCAATCTCATATTTCTGGTAGTGTATCTCAATCCATGAGAGATTGTGCCCTGAAGACATCTCAAAAGATTCATGGCACCAATCCAGTGAGGTTCAACCAAGTATGAGCTCACCATGCTAACTGCAAAACATATGTCTGGACAGAAGTTCACCAAGAACCTTAACGCAAATGTGTTTATGAGATTCAGAGGCATTTCCCAAATCTGGTCAGACATCACTACCATATAACTTCTGAAAGTTAAGATCCTCGAGGTAGTCACAGGCTTGTAGTTCACCATTCCACATCTAGAATCCAACTCCCTCTTACTTCTGCAAATGAGAGGGTCTACACCTATTAGAAGTAGGTCATCCTCATAAGGTACTTGTATGAGAGGTCTATCATCCACAACCTTCGGTTTTTTTGGATTTGTTTCACTCCTAGTGAATCTCAGCTTTATTAGATAGCTATCAATCCTCTCATACTATGTCTCATGTGTTTTTCTTCAAGCCATAGAGGGCTTTCTTCCACCTGCATATGCGAGATTCCTGATTGTCAATCTCAAACCCCTTGGGTTGTTCTGGAATTGTGGACCTGCTACATGAGCGGAATGGTCCCCTTGTAAGATTTTCCTTCGGTACATCTCAGACATGTACTTTCATGCTCCTTTTAAATTTAGGCATCCCTGTCACCATCTAACTCATAGACCTTCAGTGCTACGTGACAATGGACATGGTCCCTAGTGGACTTCCTGCAATTTGATACAACCCTGAACTCAAAAACATCAAAAAAAATTCTATTTCCAAACACGTACCTTTCCATCAATGAGTGCCACCCTGAAACCTTTGACTTCCATTTCTGAGATGGACACCAGGTTCTTCTTGCGATCAGGTACATAAAAGTGATTCGGGGTTCCTTGCTTTCTTTGAAGAGTCGACCATTTCCTTGATGACCTTCATTACCTTTGGACACTCCTTCACATAATGGCCAAACTTATTGCAACCAAGGCATCTGCCTTTCCTTCCATCCTTAGATCCGAACTTCCCAATGAAGTTATCTTTAGATGGGCCATCAGAAACTTATGCTATGCCATTTTGACAATATGTTCTTCTTCGACTTCACCCTTTGTGAACTTAGAAGAGAGATGTGGAACACATTGATCCTTTTGTCTTGTCCCTATTGTCTTTGGTGATTGCTCTTTCACTCTTGCTTGGGCATTGTCTTCACCTCAGCTCTGATACCATGTTACTTTTAGGTATGTTCTATGCTAGAGAAATTTATTTCAATTTCTTTCCACATTAGCAATCACATCAGCATAAAAGTAAAATACAGATAGAACATAAACATAAATCGCAGAAGACAAGCCAAGACAAGAGGACACAAGATGTGGTTATAACCAAGGACAAACCCTAATGTGGGGAAACCCTTGATCAATTCTTATTTTATGTTCTTCAAAGTTCAACAGAGAAAGTGAGAGAGATAGTGCATTTACAATAGAAGTCAATCACTTTGACCTTTGATATCGGCATGAGATCAGTTGAAGACATATTGCTTCAACTGATTGTCTAAGGTGACTCGTTCACCTATCATAGTGTTGCATCTCATCTATTTGTTGCACATTAGCGTGTGACACCTTGTTGTATTGTCGCATGAGTTGAACCTTGATGATTGAGCTACTCTCATCTTCATGCTGCATCTTCCATGGTCTTATTCATCATCCAGCTACCCATGCTCATGATCTTATTCATCATTGTGTTGTCCATGCTCATATCATCACGCATCATTATGATGCCCATGCTCATATCATCATGCTGCTTATTATGCTGCCCATGATATCGTACATCATGCTGCCTTCTTTCGTAGACAGATGCTCCGGCTATTTCGACAATTCTTGGTAGTTTCGACTTTTCTAACAGTTCTGGATTTTCTGACAGTTCCAACAGCTTCGGCATTTCCGACTTTTCTGGCTTTTCTGGCTCTTCCTGTATTTCTAGCGTTTTCGGTGTTTCCGGCTTTTCCTGCAGTTCTGGCTTTTCCGGCAGTTTTAGCTTTTCTGGCTTTTCTGGATTTTCCTACTTTTCTGGTTTTTCTAGTATTTCTGGCTTTTCCAACGTTTTCGGCTTTTTTGGCAGTTACAGCGTTTCTAGCAGTTCTAGATTTTTCGACAGTGCTGGCTTTTCTGGCAGTTCCAACTTTTTTGGTATTTACAGCTTTTTCGGTAGTTCCAACCTTTCTAGCTTTTGCAGCAGTTCCGACTTTTCCGGTGGTTCCGGCTTTTCTGGCATTTCCTTACGATCTCTCCTCTTACTAAAACCCAAAGACAAGTAAAGAGAGGAAGAGATCCAAGCGTGTCCAAATGAGGAAAGGACCTCTTGTATTTATATACAAATGTTGATGATGAATAGATGCGTTTGTTGGGCATCTGAGCCTACATGAGTTGCTGGCTGACTTAACAATTTGTCCATAACATAAGTAAATTCATAACTTCATAAACACTTTCGGAATCGGATGATCTTTAGATCAATCCTACACCTCTCAATGAAAGGGATCCAATAAAAATATCAGCTGCCATAAATAATATGACCCATATGGAGTTTGGCCCTAGTTGCCAATTTTAACAAGGATACTCTTGGAAATAACTTTAGTGACTTGGATTTAAATGTCTTTTCCTCATAATTTTTGGCATAATATATGTATTACAACTTGATCAAGCTCATTCCAAAGAATATTGCTAGGCACTCCATTATAGGGTGGTGATTACTAATTTTACTAAGAGTTGATTACAAAAACATTGATAAGGTGGTGGCACTACCAGTGACACATGTTAGCAATAAAACTATGAATAAGGAGTAAATTGGTTTTGTTTAGGGGAAATTTATTTTGGACAATGATATTTTTTTGTGAGCCCACATAGTAGGCAAGGGAGTCTCGCAAAAAGATATTTTCCTAAAAATTGATTTTGATAAAGTCTATGATTGGATTTGTTAGGAATTCATTACCAACATGTTGTATTTCTTAGGTTTTTTTCCAAATTGTGTAGATATGGTCAATGTTTCTTATGCCTTAGCTTTCTAATATAGTAAAAAAATACACCCTTTTCACATATTCTCCTTCTCTCCATTAAGCATAGACACCTCATGGAACCTTGTCTATATCTTTTGATTGTTAATTCCTTCGATTATTTATTGGATGACACTTGCTTGTAGGGAAATATTTAAGGTATTACACATGTAGATGCCTATTATATGGTGGGTGACCACATTTTATATGTGTCTTTGTTAACAATAGGAGCTCACCAAGAGATAGTGGCTAGTGCTAGAGTTTGTTTTAGGTATTTTTGTTAGCCTCTAAGCCTATGGTTAGTGAACATGAGTGATTATTTGATGGATGATATAGATGAACCACCTGATTGGATTTCTTCCACCCCAAACCTTCATCATTAAAGTGTCATAGTAATATGTGTTGGCATGTCCTTTTGTGTGGGGCATTGTCCATTAGCTATGCTTGAATGGTGTTTAAGATATTTAAAACATAGACTCCACTTATTGAAGTATAATTACCTTCAACTTTCTACAAAATTAATTGCAGTGAAAAGCATTCTTTAAACCTCATATCATTTTCTATCATGTTGGCTTCCTAGTAGGGATCACTATCATAAATTAGACAAAATCCTTAAATTGTACTCATCATCCAACTATGGGAAAGCTTGGGACCTCCCAATAGTACCTTGGGGCATCTACATTATGCCCAAGGGATGTCTACATTTGATTTATATTATGACTTGGGCTATCATCTTGGATTTCTAAATGTGTGGTCCAATCTCCTGAAAGATGCACCCATTGACAAATATAATTGAGGGATCATCTTCTCATGAGACAAAATATTTGTAGGATCTAGGGATATTTCAAATTATGTGACACAATTTTCATTCCTTATATCTTTGAGGTCTCAAGATCCTTTATTATCAAATGTATTTGAGGAACATGAAGGAGGTCACTACCTTTGTTCAATGTTACATGTCAAATAGTCTACCAATATCACATTTAGCTAGAAGGTTCATTGTGAATTTGAACATGCATGGTACATGTGTTGCAAAAATCTCCTATTTATAGGGTTAATAATGAAGTAAGAAGAATATTCTGCATTAGAGGGAATTGAGAAATGTGAGCCTTCACACCTAGAAGTATTAGTGATCCTTTATGCATAATTTTTCCTTGTCATTTATGGATTGGCATAATATTATTGAGATTGAAAATATTATTTTGGAAGGGGACCTATTCAAAATGAATGTAAATGTTCTTGGCACTTTTTGGTATTATATGAAGTGGACTTTTTGACGCCCCTTTGTCTCTTATAATTATTTGAGGTTGTACACTCTTCTTCATCGATGAAAAGACCTCAAGCCTATTTTTAATACATGTTGGATGTGTAATAACATAGAGTAACAGTGAATCATCATATTGCAAAATGTGTGGACAATTTAGCTCAACCATAAAATTTGAGCATCTTCATGTCTAGCGATTTACTAGGTCTTTCCTAACAATGGAAAATTACTCAAAGGAAATCTCTCAAATAAGATCTAGCATTCATACATTATGTTGGAAACAACAAAGTACCTCCTTTCGGATTGTTAAATTCTTATATCATGCAGGGATTTGGTTCGGTTTGTGAATGTAGCCATTTTTCAAGTGATATTGCATTGGTTAACATTGCTATTCAGTGATTCCAAATCATTGTTCTCATTCTCTTCCAGTTGAGTTTGGAACTATTTAAGGATTTAACCTTGTTTATTCTTTAGGCACGTTAGTGCAAACATGTATTTTGCAAAGAGGTTAGCTATTTTTTTGTATTTTGTCAGTTATGGAAAGAAGACATACTATTATAAGTTTTCATTGACAATTTATGTCAATCAAAGATGGAAAGTAGTTCAAAATAGTTACTTTAGAGAAATTTTGAGGTCTGAAATGAGCCTCCTAAGGAATATCATAACATAATAGTGGAAATAATAGAATAATATTAGATTAAACTATCAAGTTTTCGAGGGAAAAAAGAAAAAAACTAATTTTTCAACCTGTATTTTTAACTTGTCTCCATATGATTTTACTCAAATTTGAGCAGGAGCACTCATGGGATGCATAATTTATTTTTTCATCCAATGAATACCCATGCTGCATACTTTCAATGAGCCCCACTACATGAAAAATGTGAAATACATGTAAAAATGTGATTGCAATCATGCTTTTCATGTATTTCACATTTCTCATGTAGTAGGATCCATAGAAAGTATACAACATGGGTACTCATATACAAAACTAAATTCCACATCCAACTAGTGCTCCAATTCAAAATTTGAAAAAAATCATAGGGAGATAAGTTGAAAATACGAGTTGAAAAGTAGTTCTTTTATCTTTTTACTCCAAAAATGGTGAATCAACACACATATTTGACATCGTCATATTGAATCCTATTGGTTCTTATTAAGGTTATCTTTTTTGTACAGTTTTGTTTTGAGGCCCATTTTTCACCTCAAAATTTCTCTTTGTCTACTCAACATGTCTTGTTTTTTCAATTTCATTCTTAAAGAGAATGTGAATCATATTTTACTTACCCTAGTAATTCATGAATAGTATTGTACTTTCCATCCTCATTTATTATTTTGTCTCTAATGTAACTATTTTTCTCTAAATATAGGAAGTATTTTAATAAAAAAAAAACTATTACTAATACTTCTCTCATTGGACATGATTTCTTCCACATGTTCATAAAATTGTGAAAATTAATGAAATATTTAAGCTTAATTACTAAGAGACATACAACACAATGTATCTTCTTATTGACTAATTGATCTTAGAATTAGGGATAAATTTACCATTTTGTAAACTAATATCAAAAATAATTATTTAATGAAATTGTTGTTTAAAAGTTTACACATAGATCTAAAGATGAAGTGTCACCTGAACATCGGGTCTTTTGGTTGTATTTGTTGTGTTACATTCATTTGAACACTTTTCGTATCTTTCCAACAATGTTTGCATGCTTCACAATACATAAATACATAAAATATCAATATGCTATTCTAAAATCAACTCAATCGATTTATATAAAGAATCATCAATTTTCCACCATTATAAATAAAATAACATGCACCTGAAAATCAAATTCATTTAATTTCTAGTTGACTCTTAAGATCAATCGCAATGTTATCTCAATATTAACTTAAGAAAAAAAATTCTTGTCTATATGAAATTAGCAAAAAAAATATTAAAATTGGAAAGCATGATAGGTGATGAGTTATAAAATCACTAGGAAAAAATTGTTAATTATCAAAATTAGACCACTACCTTAGACCATCTACAAACATAGACTTCCATTTCAGTGGGTGATTTGATTAACTAAAAGCATTTTTTCTTGTATGACCTCAATCATTTTCATTTAGACTTCCTTGATTTACATGTTTTGGTTCATCATGTCTGGAGCATTATTACATGTCTAGTTAGGGACGAGTGTTGTTTTTATGATAAAAATCAAACATTTGAAGGACTATCGAATTCATGTAGGTTAGGTCGACATGATTGGTTGCAAGTGTACATGAGAACAACAAAAGTGTGGGAAAAAGTTGGAAGAGCTCCATATATTCCTTGAGGAAGACCTATATAACATGTCCTTTAAGAGGATGTAGCACACTTGGAGTTGGTAGTGCATACATATGAGGAGAATAATTCTATATGAACCATGGCCTACACAAGGTTTTGGAGGATTCAAGAGGCAGGTGATGACCCTAAATTATTCTTTGACTTATTAAAAAAGAAAGTGGTCGCTGACACAATTCTTGGTATTCAAGTATAAAGTGGTTTCCTTAAGAAATATCCCTCTAATGCTTGATGTTGTATGTTTACTAATCATTTCTAGAATTCCTTTTTTACTTATCCCTTCACAAAAGCAATCATTTCTCCTAAATATGCTTGTTACATGGTGGATCCACACATGGTATTTGTTGTAGAAGATGACAATTTGGATACGGATTTCATGAAGGTTCATTTTTTTGCAACCCTTAGCTATATGAAAAATGGTAAATCTCAAGGGATTAATGGAATTCCTTGTCAGTTCTACAAGACAACATGAGATACTATTGGAGATGACTTTAATCACCTATATTCAAACACATTTTACTTAATATTTTTTAATAAAGTATTAGTCAAGGGTTCATCAAGATCATTACAAAGAGTTCTATGAGGGACACGATTATGAGATCATCGCCAATAATTTTCTCAAGTTTTTCTTACAAAATCATGGCTAAGGAAGTGACACTATGGGTGGAATATGTCATTGAAAAGATTATGCATAAGTAATAAATAGGTTTTGTTAAGAGGTCACTTTATTCTGTAGAAAATTGTTTATATTTGGGAGGCTACAGAGTTGGTAAAGGAATTTAGAAACAAAGCTCTTTCCTCATAATTAATGTTGACAAAACATATGATCATATTGAATAGATTCTCATTATCCACATATTTTCTCGCTTTGGTTTTGGTTCAAGTGTGAGGATTATAAAAACTATGGTTTCTTATTCATTGACCTTTGTTATGATTAACAATAACCTCTTTGTGTGTATTCTTCTCCACTAGTCAATTTGGGGAGGTTACCCCCTAGGACTAAATATCTCTTGATAATTGATTCCCTTAGTTATTTATTTGAGGCTAGTCATCTCCAAGGAGAGATTTGAATTACTGAGCTTCAAGTTTCTTCTAGGATTGTGAAATATCACATTGCATATTATTACTCTCTCTCTCTCTCTCTCCTCTCTCTATATCTAATAATATATATATATATATATATGAGCTAACTAGGAGTAAGTGGTGGGTATTAGTGATTTCATGTTTGTATTTTTCTAGGCCTTTTGGAATATGATTAGTGACCAAAAGGGTAATTATTGTTTGGTTATTCTAAATAAGCCTCATGTTATCTACTTCCCACTTGGACCTTTGTTTATCTAGGTTTCATAGTGAATGCAATAAATAACAAAAAATATTGATAATATATGTTCAATATTAAATAAGTAAACACATCCTAAATGAAAAGCACAACCCATCAATTTGTATACATAGCATCATATAATTAATTTTAGTTATACATATCATTCATTCATCTACTATTAATTTACTTACTTATATTATCCTTCTTATGTATTTTTTCTAAATGGTAATTGAATTTGTCCATTTCCTTGCTACTAGAGCCACACTTAATCTTAGCTTTTGGAAACCCAATCTACAATACCCTTTGTTAACGATTCATTTCCCTTAGCAATTTAGTTACCAACACCTAACCACACCAAAACTCTGATAGGTTTTCTGATCTAAAACATTTGACTAAAATGCCATTTTCACCATCTAAAACGCAAAATATCTAGTCAAAAGTATCTCTCCACCGCTAACAAGATAGGGAAAGAAGAAATACATGTGAAAGAAAAATTCACTTTCAACAAGGAAAAAAACTACTTATTATTTAATCTAAATAAATGCCAATTCAAGAATATTTGAGGTAGGAGATGAATACATATTCAATGTATGAATCTCTAATCAATTTAGAATAACAAATCAAAGTATAATTGTGTTGGAAACATATTAATCCACATTTTTTCTTCCCCAAAAAAATTGGTTCTATTATTAAAGGCATGATTGCTTCCATTTGTTACAAAGCAAATGAAAGTTATACAAGAGAAATTGTAACAATAATCAAAGGAAAATGTGGAGTGAAACAATGAAGCTAAAATGAGATACTCAACAAAGACACCATAAATTCCAAGTTGTCGCACCACATTCAAGTCGGGAATTAATAAACCAAACTAGATATGTCAAATCAAAGCATTGAATATTAATTGAGCAATTGAGATACTTTTGGAATTAGATTGGTCAATTTGTGAATATAAACCTCCATCAATCATGATGGCTAGATAAAACAATATTGGAATGGTCAGATTGCACATATTCACATTCATCAATTACAATAATCAGGAAAAAGTGTTACCATGCATGTTTTGTATATGGGGCACTCAAATTGTCCATTTTTGCAAGGGTGGTTCCTCTAGCAAATCATAATTCTTAATTTTCATTTTCTTCTAAAAATTATGATGATCTAGGATATCTTAAAATTAAATATTCCCTTAGGTAAAATATCCATGAGAAAAATTCCCAAGACTTGGGTGGAACCTTAAAGAAGGTGATATGATGACCACTTGTCCCACTCCAAAAAAAAATATAGCCACGCCCCATGCCCCCCACCTATA
>APFE030876150.1:0-13980 GCA_000404065.3 Pinus taeda
CAACCTTGTTTAACTCCGATGTTACACTTAATATCTTTTGACCACTCCTCATTGTTCTTTAGCTTGGCAAATACATTCTCGTAAAGCCTTATAGCAGCAGCTCTTAACTCAAGAGGAACCTTTAGCTCATCTAACCTCTTCCAAAGGTTATATCTAGGAACCGTATCGAAAGCCTTTCTAAAGTTTACAAAGCAGCAAAATAAATTGGATTTATCATTACGACATTCCTCCGCAATGATCCTTAGCGTAAAAAGGTGGTCTGTTGTTGAGTGATGCCTTCTGAAACCTGCTTGGCCTTTAGCCCGCTTACCTTCACTTTCAAGCCATATGCTTAACTTTTTTTCCAGAATACTACCATATAATTTGGCTAAGAGAGGGATGATCATAATTGTTCGATAATTAGAGGGGTTATTTATATCTCCACTTTTAAAAATAGGGATAATGAGGCTCTCAGTCCAAGGTTTAGGGAACCCTTGCTTAACAGCTTGATTGAAAAGCTTGTGTATGTGGGGGATGAGGACAGGGCCTCCAATTTTTAAGATTTCTGCCTGGTGACCTTCAATGTCCTTAGCTCTTCCATTCGCGAGGCGATTAACCCCAAACTTAATGTCTTCTAAAGAGAAGACTTCTTTCCTTGTGAGCAGGGTTTCCAAATTGTCCGTGACATTAGGAGATTCATAAAGCTTTTTAAGATAAGAATTCCAATCGTGAAGAGCAATTTTATTATTATCCTTAGTTTTCCTAGTCAGAATCTGCCTCCAAAATTTCTTAGGAGCTACCTTAGAGAGGTGTAAGAGATACTCTTGTCTTTGACGAATGTACTGCCTCTTTTTCCTTTTAATTAGGGCTTTGTATATTCTTATCTTGTCCATTTTAAGAGAGTCATCAACAGCTTCCTTAATTGCTCTCCTCGCATTTTTACAATCTTTGTCATACCAAGGATTGGTTTTGCTATTTCTTTTATTATTTGAGACTTCAATTGAGAACTTTTTAATAGAATAAGAGAGGGTTGTAGTAAAATTATGATATAGGTCTTCTATGTTATCTATACTAGATAAAAGAGGCAAATTAGTTTTTAATTCATTTAGAAAGAGGTCTTTTTTATTTTTATCAAATATTAAGTTCTTTTGGTTGTAATTATTGTTTTCTATGGGAGCTCTATGCATGACAAAATTGAGGGTTATAAGTAAAGGCCTATGATTGGAGTCAGGCTTGTGGTCGTTTAAGATGTCAAAGTTTATCATTTCGTTGTATAATGGAAGATCGGAAATAATGTAGTCTACCACGCTGCTACCAAGTCCATGGATGCAGGTCATCTTGCTGGAATTGGGCCACTTTTTTAGACCGTTGCAAATTATGAGATCCTGAGCACTACAGAGCTTGATAAGCTCTGACCCAAACAAATTTTCTCCGAGGTCTTCAGAGCTCCTATTGTACCTACTAGCCAGGGTAGGGTCTTCGTCTAACCAAAGAGGATTAGGGTTGGAACGATTGCTTAAAATAATAGCTTGGTTGCTTGAAGTTCAGGCATTGAAATCACCTATTAAAAGGATATTACCATCATTCCTTAGGCTTGAAATATCGTTCTCTAAACTATTGTAAGGGTTAGTTTTATCTAGATTCTGCTTCTTATAGAAGTTAGAATTAATGGGGGGAAATAACATATTGCTATGTAGGACTTTTTATTATTACTGTCTCTGATCTCTATCCAGCTAAATTGGTTGTAAGGGTCGTTTTTATAAAGTCTAACATAGGGGGAGATGTTCTTCTTAATGTAACAAGCTATTCCCCCAATGCCTCTACGGGAGGATCGCTTGTTCCATGTAGACCATAGCGTAAAGCCATCTATGTTAGGGACCTTAGATTCTTCGTGCTCCCAAGTTTCAACAAGCAAAATAATATCAACATCATTTGAGATCAAACTTAGCTTGGGGCCTTTGTTCCATGGGAAGCCCCGACAGTTCCAAGAAAGATCCGGAGCCATGTTTAGTTTGCTATTGATTACTATCTTTTTGGTTTTTGTCCCGAATAAAGGCTTTTCTGTTTCTGATTATTGCCCATTTTCCTTCCTTTCTAGCTTCTTTTACCTTTTGAACCTCCTTTCTTAATTCTGCTTGATCTTCTGGAATGAGATCTTCGTTTATGAATATTCCCGTTCCTTTTAGACTTGAGGTTTTACTAAGTATGTTGTGCTTATGATCAGTAGAGCTCACCTTTATGCGGATTAATCTTCCTTTATTCTCGGTTAATTTCCCCAACCTTGTTGCTTCTGTGAGACACACTGTTTCAATTTGTAATCTATTATGTAATTCTGTCTGGACTAAGGCTAAAGTATCCTCATCTTCTTCCTCGTTTAAACCGAAGATTATAAGGTTTAAGGTCCTTTTGTTACGTTCGTGGTCTAATTCTATTAATTTTTTCATTTCGTCTTTGATTGGTTTAATATCTAACTTATCTACCACACTATTTAGGGTGAGGCGACTATTAACTTTTTCTTCTAATTCTTTAATCATGTCTTTCATTTTAAGACCCTCTAAGGTATCGGCGTCTCCTTGCTGGGATGGTTGGTTAGTATCTTGGCTTTGTTTTTCTATAATATGCAATCTAGTCTCCATTGCCTCCATTTTATTCTCCAGAAGTTCTATTTTATTTTCTATTTGTTTCTGGATAGTGTTTTCAAGAGATGCAAATTTGTTTTCCAGCATGGCTTCTAACTCTTTTTGCAACTTGGCTTCTCTTTCTTCTCTGCGTTTCTCTAAAGACTCTATATACTCATAGAGGCCTTGTAGAGTAACTGTGCTAGGTCTGCCCTTGGTAATCTTTGGTAACTGTGGTGAAGTATTCATACTTGAAATTATATGAGAAAATATGTATTAAAAAAGAAAAGATAAGGAATGTGTGCACCTGATATCCGATCCTGATGTGCGAGCCAAGATCTCCAAGCTTTGGAGTGCGAGCTTTAAACCAAGAGACCGCTTATATATTGCCGAGACGAAACTGTTTATATCTTCCGAGACTGCTTAGTTAAGATAGTGATCTGGACCGAGTTCAAATGATAATGATCTGCGCCTTAAACCGAGTTCAAATGCCGAGTTAATATATGCGAGATCTGCTCCTTAAACCGAGTTCAAATGCTGAGTTAATATATGCGAGATCTGCGCCTTAAATCGAGTTCAAATGCCGAGTGTATGTATTCGAGATCTGCGCCTTAAACCGAGTTCAAATGCCGAGTGTATGTATGCGAGATCGAAGACTGTTCACCGAGTGTATATATGAGAGATCTGCGCCTTAAACCGAGATCTGCGAGTGTATATCACCGAAGACTGTTCACCGAGTGTATATATGAGAGATTTGCGCCTTAAACTGAGATCTGCGAGTGTATACCACCAAAGACTGTTCACCGAGTGTATATATGAGAGAATTGCGCCTTAAACCAAGATCGAAGACTGTTCACCGACTGTATATATGAGAGATCTGCGCCTTAAGCCGACATCTGCGAGTTTATATATACGAAGTGTTTATAATCGGAACTGTATATGCGAAGTTCCGATTAGAATGTATGTATATGCGAAGTTCCGAGGATTAGAATGGAACCGAGTTCAAATGCCTGTTCATATATGCGAGGGTGTCCAGAATGCGAATATATGCGAGGGTGTCCAGAATGCCTGTTCATATATGCGAGGGTGTCCGATTAGAATGTATGTATATGCGAAGTTCCGAGGATTAGAATGGAACCGAGTTCAAATGCCTGTTAATATGATGATTTTAGAGTCAATAATTTTATAATTAATTTTAATATATTGATAACTCAATATATTTTATGGAAACAGAAGAGTTAAGTGAAATGTTATTAATTTTTTCTTGACGTTATATGTTAAATTTATAATAATATAAATTTGGAGTGCTTTGTAAATATAAATTTTTAAGTTTTATTCTGAATGTAAAAAATATAATATAGTTGTTTGTTGTGTAGTTTCATGATATTTTTTTCCCATTAAAACTAGGAAATAATAGAAAATTAAAAAATTAATAAAAACAATTAAAACTCTAGAATCACCTTACTTTTAACAAAAAAAATAAAAAATTGTTATTTTATAAAATAATTTTTTCTGGGCAAATGCTGAACTATTTATATTAAGAAAAGAGAAAAAGATATATACAAGAGGTCGAAACCTCTGAGAGCGTATGAACAACTCTCTGTCAAGTTTTCCAACCAAACATTGTGATTACAAGCTTTGACAATGTACCTATTCTCACAATTACAATTCCAGTTTGCAGTTATAAACATAAAGACCTGGAATTTTAACAAAATGCATAAACAATTCCAATTTGCAGATATAAACATAAAGACCTGGAATTTTAACAAAATACATAAACATAACAAAGGTGCTTGTTGAAAGAGGACACGCGTTGAAGGTTCTCCAGGCGTCCCGGACTGGGCACACGTAGCCGAAAACCAAAGGCAAGCTGAGCATAGGGGGCAAGCACGACGCTTCCCGAATGGGGCACAGGTGGCGCACGGAACCAAGACCATAGACAGGCGGAGCGCAGGTGGTCATCGAACCAAAAAACTGAAGGATAAAAACGCTGGAAAAATACCTTAGTCCTTCCTTTCCTCTGCTATCGCTTGTTCCTCTGCGTCCTTCTGTTTCGCAGCTTGCTGCTCTGCTTCCCATTCTGCTTCCTTCCGTTGAGGATCAGGCACACACTCAATTTCCATCCAACATGGTATGTCCTCCTGCCGCAGAATTCCTGGAGGGAGGATGGGGTACAAGCGACCTCCAAAGAAGCGCATAGGCTTCTTGTCTTCTGCAGGTAGCTTCTGAGCTTGGGAATCCGTCTCCTGGTGCTGGGCCAGGCTGGTAATTTCCATATCTATAAGACTACATATTTCGCGAAGGGCTTCATGTTGCTCCTTAGAATGCACATCTGTGCTTTCCTCTTCGAGCTTGCTCTGAGAGGAGGGTTGGTAGGAGCTTTCCTCCTGGCTTCCGCTCTGAGAGGAATTGTTGGAGCTTGGCTCCTGCTCCTCAGAAATCCCCTTACCCTTACCCTCTTCTCCGTCTTCCTCCGTAAAAACCACAGTAATTAAGGTGGAAACTATAGGCTTGTTGGTGCGACGGATGTATTTGAACGTCACCATCTGCACTGAGTTGTCGGTATCTGAGTCGGAATCGGCAGAACCAGGGGTGCTGGGCGAAGCATAAGCCAACGGGGAGACCCGCCGCGGGCTATGAACGCCCCTGCCACCAGGTTTCCTGCCACGACGCGGCAAAGCATGACCTCGAAGAGGCATTCTGAACCTGCCGAAATGTAACAGGGTTTTCTTAACTCGGCTTTCCGTGAGAAGACGTGACAGAAGGGACCAAACCTCACTCTGCTCCCTGCCTCTGAAGCGACTCTGCTTCACGCTAACACTCCCCTTCTCTGCCCACAAACCCACATTTTCTTGCAGAGCAGAGCCGAGATTCTTTGCCTGTTCAGACAGGCCCATCAAACTAAAATCTCCGCTCCCAAACATTTTGGTAGCTTCTACCTTAATTCCTTGGTAGCTCGGGCGATAGGAATGGCATTGAATGCCATTGAATGCGCGTTTAATGAGATTCATTAATCGCAGGTCCCTTCGTCCCGAAGACTCCTCGTGGCGGTCACGTGGCTAGCTCCAAACAACGTGTCACCCGCATCCGGGTTTTTATAAAATAATTGTTATAATATGTTATATGTAAAAATTATTCAAAATTAATAAAAACAATTAAAACTCTAGAATCACCTTACTTTTAACAAAAAAAATAAAAAATTGCTATTTTATAAATAATTATATATATATGTAAGTTAATAAATATTTCAAATTATTTTATATATATATATATATTAATATAGATATATATATAGTATATTATATATATATATATTCTTAAATTAAATGAAATTTAATCGTATTTTATATTTTTTTAATTCAAACAAATTAAATAAATAAAATTAATTTTTTATTTAATGATGATGATAATGGTGGTTAATGCCCATTGAGACCAAACTTTGGTTTATAGGACCTAAAGAAATGAATTATTTAGTTTGATTTAAGATTTTATTCCTATGCTCAAAAATATTGGAGAGAAGCCTCCCCAACTGACTGTAATTTTGACAACCCAATACTTATTTAAAAAAATATTATATCTCCTACAATTCTTACATTGGCTAGTATCTTTAAACAAATACAAATTCTCTATTTTTAAAACTTAAACTACCAACATTTAACATATCTAATACTTTAATGAAAGTTAATGAATTTTATGCAAACAAATATGTCGTTATATTTTATATTATTACAAATATTATCGTAAGAATGGTTAATTTTCTTTCTTTCTTATTAATTTATTTTATATTAATTATTTACATTTTTTAAATTTAAATCAAATATTTTTTTTAATTAAATATAAGTAATTATATAATTTTAAATATTTATACTTATCTAAAATAATTAAATTAAAAAAATACTATCACTCCTACAATTCTTACATTTTCTAGTATGTTTAAACGAAAACCAATTCCCTTTTTTGTGCCAAAAAATATGTCAGTGTATTTGATAATATTACAGATATTGGCGGAGAAATTAATTTTCCTTATTTTATTATTATATTTATTTTATATTATTTTTTTTCGGATTATAATGAACTATTATAAAATATTATAATTGCTATTAAAATAGTATTTAATATTTACTATAATAAAATAAAGCTATCAATATTCATATTATAAATTTAAGTTTATTTATAATTTTAATCATTTTTTTTTTGTTTGCTAAGTTGTGTGAGTATTTAACATGGATTTATTTTCATGGAGTTTTGAATGGTTGATATTCACATCATGAAGTGATTTAACAATATATCTCACTAGCATTTATTCTACCCCAGTGGGAATTAATTATATTCATTTAAGAATAGTAATATAATTTGTTATATTTTTCACTACCCACCAGTGACAGAATAGACATTGACATGGTGTTGTCCTTATTAACATTTGTGACCAATGACCAATGACAAACAATCTACCTCAACCCCACCCTTCTCTTGCCTCTCTCTCTCCCCCCTAACTCTCTCCTTCCACCACTATATCCCTCTCTCTTCCTATATCTCTCTCTCCACCTCTCACTCACTGCCTCTCTCACCTCTTACTATTGTAATCCAACCCACTCTCCCTCTACCTCTTGCACTTCTCCTCTCTCCCTCCCCTCTTTATCTCGTGATATCTCTATCCCACTACTATCTTTGTGCCACCTTCCCTCCTTCTCCCTCTCTATATACATGTGATACTCTCTCTACCTCTCCTCCTCTCCCTCTTTATATACATCTTTCTCCCTCTCCCTCACCCCTTTATATCCCTCGATCTCCCTTTCCCCCCATATTTCTCTCTCTCACCCTCTCATTCTCTCTCTCCCCTTCTTCTTCTTCCTCCCTCTCTCTCTCCCCACTGCCCCCTCTTCACATCCATCTCCCTCTCTCTCTCTCACCACCTCTCTTTTACACTCCCTCTCTTTATCTATCCCTACCTGCCTTTCTCCCTCACATTCCCTCTATCGTCCATCCATCCCTGCATCCCTTCCCATCACCCCTATCTCTCTCCCCCCCTCTGTCCCTCCTTCCATCACTCTCTCTATCTCCGTCTCCGTCTCCCTCTCTCCTGCTCTGTCTCCATCACCCCCTTTCTTTATTTCTCCCTCTGCCCACTTTCTCTCACTCCCCCTCACTGTCTCATTCCCACCCTCTCTCTTCCTTCATATTTCTCTCCCCCTTTATATTTTTCTCTCCCTCTCCTGCTCTATCTTTCCCCCTCTCTCTCGCCTTCCTCTCCCTACCTCTCTCATTTTCCTCTCTTTCCATGAAACTTTCAATTTTCTTTGTCTCTCTCTCTCCCCACCTTATCTTTGTCCCTCCCTCTCTCCCTCTCTTCTGTTATCTTTCTCCCTCACTCACTCCCAACCCACCTCTCTTTCACACCCTTACTTTATCTATCTCTACCTCCCTCTCCCCTCTCTCCCTCACTTTCCCTCTATCCTCCATCCATAACTACATCCCTTCCCATCACCCCTCTCTCTCTTCCTCCCTCTCTCCCTCCTTCCATCACTCTCTCTACATCCTTCCCCTTCTCTCCCACTATATCTCCATCTCCCACTCTCTTTATCTCTCCCTCTTCCCACTTTCTCTCACTCCCCCTTACTCTCTCAGTCCCACCCTCTCTCTTCCTTCATATTTTTCTCTCCCTCTCTATATTTCTCTCTCCCTCACTGGCTCTATCTTTCCCCCTATCTCCCGCCTTCCTCTCCCTACCTCTCTAACTATCCTCTCTTTCCACAACACAACGCACCCGCGACTCTCTCACTACCCCCAACTTGTGCTCTCTCCCTCACCCTACTTTGTGTGTGTGTCTCTCTCTCATTTTCCTTCCCTAATTCTCTCCCTCTCTCTCCCTCCATTATTTGCAATCTCTCCCTTCTCTCTCTCCCCATTTTCTGATCTCACTATCTCTCTCTCTCACACACACAAACACAACCAATATATCCCATTATCTCTCCATATACCCTTCTCTCCTCCCTCCCCCTCTTTATCCCTTTCACTCTCTCCCTCTCCCTCTCTGCCTATCATACTCTCTCTCTCTCTCTCTCTCTCTCTCTCTCCCTTTGTTTTTGTCTCTCCATCTCACCCTCTCCCTTTCCCTCTCTCTCCCTACCTCTCTCTCTCTCTCTCCTTCTCCCTTTGTTTTTGTCTCTCCCTCTCACCCTCTCCCTTTCCCTATCTCTCCCTACCTATCTCTCCCTCCTCTCTTTCCTTGAAAATATTTAATCCCACCTCCCACACACTCTCTCCCCTCCTCCGCCCCCCAAATATCACTCTCCATATCCCTCTCTGCCCCACTTTCATTTTGTCCCCCGCACTCTCCCACTCCCCCTCTCTCAACCATCCTCTCCCTCCCCACCTTTCTCTCTCTCTCACCCTACTTTGTCACTCTCTCCCTCCTTCCCCTCTTTGTCCCCATTTCCTGATCTCCCTATCTCTCTCTCTCTCACACACAAGCACACCCAATATCTCCCGTTATCTCTCCATCTACCCTTCTCTCCCCCCTCCTCTTTCTCCCTTTCACACTCTCTCCCTCTCCCTCTCTCCCTATCATACTCTCTCTCCCTATTTGTTTTTGTCTCTCCCTATCCCCCTCTCCTTTTCCCTCTCTCTCCCTGCCTCTCTCTCCCTCCTCTCATTCCTCGACAATCTTCCGTCCCACCGCCCACATGCTCTCTCCCATCCACTCCCTCCCAACTCTCTCTCTCCCTATCCCCTTCCACCCCACTTTCATTTCCCCCCGCCCTCGCTCTCTCCGACTCCCCCTCTCTCCACCCACCCTCTCCCTCCCCACCTTTCTCTCTCCCTCACCTTACTTTGTCTCTCTCTCTCCCTCTTTCCCACTTCCCCTCTCTCAACCATCCTCTCCCTCCCCACCTTTCTCTCTCTCTCAACCTACTTTGTCACTCTTTCCCTCCTTCCCCTCTTTGTCCCCATTTCCTGATCTCCCTATCTCTCTCTCTCACACACACAAGCACACCCAATATCTCCCGTTATCTTTCCATCTACCCTTCTCTCACCCCTCCTCTTTCTCCCTTTCACACTCTCTCCCTCTCCCTCTCTCCCTATCATACTCTCTCTCCCTCTTTGTTTTTGTCTCTCCCTATCCCCCTCTCCTTTTCCCTCTCTCTCCCTGCCTCTCTCTCCCTCCTCTCATTCCTCGACAATCTTCCGTCCCACCGCCCACATGCTCTCTCCCATCCACTCCCTCCCAACTCTCTCTCTCCCTATCCCCTTCCACCCCACTTTCATTTCCCCCCGCCCTCGCTCTCTCCGACTCCCCCTCTCTCCACCACCCTCTCCCTCCCCACTTTTCTCTCTCCCTCACCCTACTTTGTCTCTCTCTCTCCCCTTCGCCTTTCCCAACTCTTTTCCTCTCTCTCTCCACCTTGCTTACACTCTCCCTCCCCACTCTCTTTGTATCCAAGTCCCTCTCTCTCTCTCTCCCCCTCCTTTTATCTCTCCCCTCTACCCATGTCTCTCGCTCCCCCTTTCTTTCTCCCTTTCACACTCTCTAGCTCTCCCTCACTCCCTGTTGCACTCTCTCCCACTCTCTCTCTCTCTTTGTCTTCTCTCACCCTCACTCTCTCACCACTCCCCCATCTCTCCACCACCTCTATCTCCCTCTATCCCTATATTCCCTCCCCTTTCCTCCCCCGAACCCCTCACTCTCTCTATCACCCTCCCTCTCATTCTTGCCTCGCTTCCTTCCCTCTCTCTATTTCCCTCCTCTCTCTCTTGCTCCTCCCTATCTTTCTCTTCTTCCCTCCTTCTAGCCCTTCCCTCTATGGATGTCTCTCCCTCATTCCCTTCGCTCTTCATCCCCCTTTGCTTCCTCACTCTCTTCTCCCCGCTCCCTCCAACCCTCTCCCCCTTACATTTCTCACTCTCTCACTCTCGCTCATTATGTAAGTATAGAAAACACTAAGGATAAAAAAAACTTACTAAGTATTTGAATTTATGAGCAGCCATATAAATATAATTTTTGTTTTCATTACAATTTTTAATTAAAGAAAATGTTTTCATTTATTATACAATATAGATAAAAATAGTATTTATTAAATGGATATATTTTGATATATGAAATTGCCATAAACTATGATAATAGATTTGGCTTCTCCTTTCTAAAGGGACAAAGAAATGTGTTATTTCTTTACATAAATATATTGAAATTAATAATAACATAAATTTTTTGGGAATTTATATAACTATATAATATTAAAAATATTATATAAGAAAAAAATTAAATATAAAAACTTATAAAAAAAATAATAAAAAATCAATTCTTATATAATAAATAAAAGTTCCGATCCTCATTTTTTTAATCTTATAAACCTCCTAATTGAAACTCATTAACCCCTAAAACCAAAACCAATGAACAATTCCACACGATCTTTTAAAAATATATTTGTTGATAATTAGCCTGTGAAACTAGAATTAGAATTAAAACTAATGAACCAATTGCTTAATGCTTTTATATATATATATATATTCCCAAAAATAGTTAAATAGGTAAATTTGGATTTATTGTAGCTCCGCCTTTTCTAAATACCCGTGTTCAATCCATGTCAAGTTTAATGTGTTAGCTTGTTTGAATTTTTATTTTTTCACTAGCTTAAGATTTATTGAACGACAAGACAAATATGATGTAAGATGTTTATTGGATATCAAATTTTTGGGGTTTCCGATTTTCATTGCAGTAAGAAGAAATTTGATTAGATAGATTTTCAAGAAATTTGATTAGATAGATTTTCATTCATAGTGCATAGGATGAGATGGCTGGTGATTCAAAAGGTTGCAGTCAATTTCAAATAATAGAAAAATTCAAACAATACAAAATCTCGCGAGATTCACGGCAGCATGCGAGGTGCGGGCAAAGCTATATATGCAGAGAAGTGAGCCGCCTTTCAAGGCTATACAGGGTAGATAAGCGGAAGACAAGATAGAGTAGGTTTAGCCAGATAATATACGAGTTTAGATTGCTATTTTGAAAAGGGTGTTTGATCATTTTCAAGAATTCAAGTTAAAATGGGCATTACAGCTCCATTAAAGATTCATGGCAATTGTGATAAGATGTCAACGAGGGACAAAAGGCAATCAATCCCTCAAAACGAAAAGGCAATCAATCCCTCAAAACGAATATAATTTTTTCAGACCACCTTAACAAGTTTCGTAAGGAATCAAGGAATACAATGCAGCGAGTTTTCTACTGTACGAATACCGTTTATCAATTTAAAGAGTACGATATAAGATGACCATATCCGTAATTAAAACCCTGTGATGCAATAGATCGCCTTAAATCAGGGATCATCATATTGTTCACGAGCCGTTGAGATTGTGCATTCTTTAAATCAAGATCATATTTACCACAACAACGCTATCAAATTCAATAGAAATCGTCAATGAAGCCATTTCAGCGCAAACGCAGGTTTTAAAAGATTAATATCTCATCAATATTCAAAAATTACAATTGATTATCGATATTAAAAAATTACAATTAATTATCGGAGGGGAATCTGCACTCTTAGGTCTTCTGAACATGATTTAAGGATACTTTTCTTTTTGGGGAATTTAAAATAAAAGAAGGAAAATCTACATGATTTTAACTTTTAGAGACATGGACTTTAAAACAAAAACCTGTGAATTTTATTAGAGGAAACGAAAATGTAAACTATTTCACTTTAGCTTTTCCTAAGAGGCTTGGTAAAAAATTTACAATTCACTTGAAACAAAGAGAAATATTGGGAGTGTAAACCTCAGGTTTTAAAAAGAAAAAAATAGCTAAATTTTGAAGCACTTAACCTAAAACTAACCTAGGCTTTGAGGAACATGGCCAACTGCAGACAGTAATGTGCGTAAATATTAATACAACAACATTTGCAACCATAGATGTAAAATAACCATTTACACAAGAGTTTAGGTGTACCTGTGCAAGTCGAACTGGATTGAAGGTGTTGATATTGAATAGCTGACAAATGCAAGCCTTGTCACAGCAGTTTTTCGCTGGACCAAAACTAACTTGAACAAGCAAATGGCCAAGGAGCTGCCCATAGCATCTCATATCTTCCTCTGCAAATCAAGCGTGTCCCCTTGCCCAGTATGTGTCAAAGATATTACAGTCTCCAACACTACGGATAACACACTGAAACAACACACATACACAAAAGGAAGAACATACACACTACAGACAGACAACCCTCCACAACACAACTCTGAGTTACAGTGTCCGTGAAAGAAAGAATCAAGACGACGAACCAGAAGAATCAAGACGACAAAGTACTCTAGTTTTCCCTCTAATTGAATAGATGTTGTAATTTTTCACATTCAAGCTTATAGAAGTCAATTTTCCTATAAACCAATTAGGCAAATAGATAAGAAAAAAGAAAGTAGAAAAGTAAATTACCAGAGACAACAGGGGCCGAAGTAGTCCATCACCGAGTAGAGCTTTGCCACGGTCGGATCAGAGGAACACTGCAAGAAAATACCGATCTAGCCCGTTCCGTGCGCTACCCTTCTCATAATTCAGAACGCTGAAGAAGGGATGAAGTAAACCAGTACCCATACCATTTTGACTAGAAAACGGGAGCCTCTTGGGATGGCCAGATGGTTATAATCATTGGGGATAAAGTTCTTTCTCGTCCAACGGCTATCTGTCAGAACCCTTGCACGCCCTTCTTGTAATCAAGGTGTCATTCTCATAATCATAATTAAAAATGGGTGAAAGGCTCTTCCATTCAATTGGTTATAAATATGGCACGTTGTGATATTCAAGCTCCATTTATATGTCATCTGTTCTATACCCATACGATTTCGGCTGGAGCGCCGTCTGATTGAGTGATATTTATAATTACAACTCCAACGGTTATCTGTAAGAACCCTTGCATGTAGTTACGGTTCTCTGTCAGAACTCTTGCATGCGGTTACGGTTATCTGTCAGAACCCTTGCATGCAGTTCTTGTAATCAAAGGGTGTCATTATTATATCATCAACCTGACATCTATCTCGATCAGCTATCTCGATAAGCATACTATTTCAGCTAGAACGTTGGAGCCTCCTGGATTGAGAGAGTTATAATCCGCGGAGATAAAAGTTGTTCATCTTCCAATTATCTGTCGTAACCTTTCAAGTGTCCAAGTGTGTTATTCTTATAATCTTTTAATGTCGATTTAATTACAATTTAATTATGATTTTAAAATCGGTTATTTGTCAGAACATTTGATGTCGTTCTTGTAATCAAGTGTGTTATTTTTATAATCATCTTCCGACCAACAGGTTGAAGTTGTTAAATGATATTTCCCATTTAAATTTAAACTCATTATATAATTTTGAATGAATATTTAAATTTATTTAAAATTTAACTTTATTTAAA
>APFE030876151.1:17463-29301 GCA_000404065.3 Pinus taeda
TTTTGTAATACACCCTCAAATTTAACAATATTTATTGTAGAGATTTCAACATGGATATGCTTCAAAGCATTAGAAAAACAAACAAACTAAAATGCTAACATTATGTAATATACCCTTATATTTAACAATATTCATTGTAGAGATTTCAACATGGATATGCTTCAAAGCAATAACAAAACAAACAAACTAAAATGCTATATTGGAAGCAACAATATAAGGAAGGGAAAACAATTTTCATTTCACTGCCTTATTTTGTTGAATTCAACTTTTGCTACAAATTACTATTGATTTTTGTCTTCTCAAACATAACTCTAATTGTGAAATTGACCATGGTTATTTTTAAAAGCACAAAAAGATTACTAATCTTTTCACATGGAATAGAATTGAGTCTGTAATATAATGACCCACTTTGACTAAATAATAAAATGTTTATTTGCAAAATGAGCATAGCTTTAGGAATTTGCAATCAATATTATGACATCATTCATAACTAGATGTTAATATAAAATGGAAAAAACTTTCAATGGGTTCTCTAAGTTTGTACTTTTCACAACTACATTGATAAAGCATAGTCACTGATTCTTTTAACATATAACATAGTGATTAGATAAGAGGCCTTCACCACAATTTCTTTTTGTAAATACCCAATAGAAATGACTAGAAATGCACATTGGAAATAGGAGTTGGAGGTGTCTCATCTAGTAGAAAAGGTATAAATTATTCTAGTAAATCTTGGTGATCATAAAATAGTATTTCCACCTATCTCATTTGGTAGTAAAAGTGTAAATTCTTCTAATAAATCTCTCATCTAGTAGAAAAAGTATAAATTCTTCTAGTGAATCTTGATGATCATAAAATAGTGTGTCCACCTATCTAGTTTGATAGAAAAAGCTTAAATTCTTCTAATAAATCTTGATGATCATAAAATAGTGTTTCCACCTGCATACAAACAAATAGAATTAAATTCCTTATAGAATAACTTAGCTTAAAAGAATTAGAAGAAATTAACATTTATGTTCTCATATTTGCAAAACACTAGAAAGTACCTCTTTGTATACTTCATCTCTTGATTTGTTCCCAGATTTATACATGTTTAGTATATTTAAAAAGTTTGGGTATACTTGTTCATCTCTTTGAAACCTTGTCTGAAAATAATAAACCAAAACAAGAATGTCAAAACAAGAATGTTATAACAAATACTCCTATACCAGTTCAACATTTCAAAAACACATCTAGTTACAATAAATTGGATTGTAAATATAAAATAGCTTTCAAATATCAAAGAACTAATACATTCTCATCTGCATTGTCTTGATTTTATTAACATAATTGATCATCTGCATTACCTTGATCTTATTAATATAACGGGTTGCTTGGCGAAAATCAGCAGGTTTTTGCCCGGAAAGAAATATAATTTCATAACCTTTAGGCAGAAAGATATTAAAACCCAAAATAAGGGAATTATGGCCTTTAAATAAATTTTTTACTCGAACTATAACATCGACCGTATCAAGTCTGCAGAGTTGCCAGAAAAATTGCCATTTGTAGTTAATGTAGACCAAAGAAAATAACAGGTATTGATTGATAATGCCAATCTTTATATAAAAAAAGTACAGACCTTCGGGCTTTGAAAGCATTCATGACCTGGATGAAGTCATCATATTTCTCTTTATTATCCTTGAAAGTCTCTTTTACTTCCTTGAGATATGCGACAGCACCACGCACTCGTCCCGAGCTGTATTAGATTATTCAGAAGCAACAAAAATGTCAGAACATAAGCAGCTTACCAATCATCCGTTTTGTATAAAGATGTAAACAAATGCACTCAGAAGGACAAGGATTTAGCAAGGAATAGGAATGGGGATGCTAGTACCGGAGTAACAAGGAATAGAAAATGGCGATCATGGCGATACATTGTTACTGATCAACTAGGGGTTATCTCCGGGGTTGGTTCTTTATCCGCTTCTAGGTATTGATCTGGAAATTGAACTACTTAAACTGCACCCGACGCATCTCCATCTCTTTCTACTATGGATGCTACTTTATTGGTTTGTTGCTACTAGGTCTTGCTTAATCTTCCCTTGCTTCTGGTGTTACCTTAGCTTCTAGATTATATGTTGCTGGTCCTGGTTAATTGTTTAATCTATATTTTTTATATGTATTGTTCTTCATAGTACTTTTGGCTTCTCAATTTGATTGAAATAATTCACTTCATATTCAACACATATGGTGATTAGGATACTTACTCTGCTACTAATTTACCTACTGGATATGGTGCTAACGGTAATCGTGGATCGAATCTTGTTAGAACTGTTGTTTCTTACTCTAATCGTGCGACTAGATATGGTTCGGATGTGGAACTAACTCCATCTCGCTCTCTAACATGAAAGGTGGATTCTCGAATTCTTTTCGTCTGTAGCCTTTGTGTTTTCTCTTGGTAAAGAGACCTATGATCTTAGCTCTGTTACTATTACTGGTGATGAACCAACATGATCTATTTTTTTGGTGCTATATCTACTACTATCGCTACTGGTGGTTCTTTTACTCTATATCAATCATGAAAAGCTCCTTCAGCTCATTCACCTCTAGACCTAAAATCATCATATATTCATCTTGATCACTATCTCTATCACTACATTAGGTGGTTTTATCTAATGTGGTGGTTATTTCCCATTCCCCATGTGTAGTGGTTAGTTCCCTATATGTGTCTCTATATGGATCATCCACAACTTGATCACGAAGGTCATCATCTCGATCACAAGGTACTAGTTCATTTGCTTAATCGAGAAGATCTACTTATGTTGAACCTGTTGCTGTAGAGTCAACTACATATTCAACTGTAAAAAAATCTACTTTTCTTGTTGCTGCTGGTACTGGAGGTGGTGGCGGGTAAACTATTGGTCCTATATAGCTGGATTAGCTTTCTGGGCATGGGTATGTATCTTCAACTGCTTCAATGGTTGTTGAATCAACTACTGGATTAACTGAATCACTTGTTTACAATCCCTTCGCTTATAGCTTTGTTCCTTCCCCTGCCTACGCCTAGATTAATAGGTACTAGCAACCACCACTGAATAGGTATTAATAACAAGTTAGGTGTATGAGCGTTCTGGGATGATCCAACGACGAGAATGGAGTTCTTCCACCAAGGTATAAGTGGATATTTTATCTACAACGATTCTGGTGAATAGATCGATGATGGCACAGAACAGGATCTGTTGTTGGTGTTGTTGGGTTAGATGATGGTATTGGATAGACAGACGCTGCGTAGGGTGCTTCGAGTTGATATGCTTCTGGTTCTAGATCTCGATCAGGTATAAGTGGATATTCTGTAATCTCCATTGACTGATTAATTAGAACTTCCATTGTTGGGTGTCCAACTGCCTTTACCTTAGCCATTGGGTAAACGGGTGAAGCTTAGTAGACTGGAACTAGGTAAGCTACTGGATCATTCACTGGCTCTGGATTAACTGACTTTGGTACCTTTGGTATGGGAACCATGTCAATCGCTTCTGAATCAATTGGATCACTTTCTTAATTAGCAGAATCAATAGACTCTACATTTACTGAATCTACCTCTCCTAGCGCTGGGTAAACTCAAGATGGAACTACGTGAAGGGAAGCTGGGATGGGAATAGATACCAGGCAAGATAGTGGTGGGTAGGCTATTGATAATGGGTCTCCATCTTACATTCCGGCTACCTCTTCTTCTCTTGTTATTGCTGTTGCTGCAAACAACTGCTACTGATCTACTAGCTCTTCTACTGCTTATGTTACTTATGCTACTCGTCTTGCTTAAACATATTACTCTACATCTACTGGTGTTGGGTCTACTGCTTAGTCAGCTGCATCTACCTCTATTTCTACCTATGTTACTAGTGATGGATAAGAAACTGCGTCTCCATCACTAACCTTAGATCTCGGCTCACAAGACCAGAGTTGCTGGTTGAGAAATAGCTCTGTGTACCATTAGTTCCTGACCCGGATAATAGCTCCCCTTTCCTTTATTTGGTGCCGGCTCATCATAGATGCAACAGTATTAGTTGTCGGCTCATCACAGCCTATTATACTATATTTAGTATCACCTAAACCTTGAGCTCCGAAACATCCATGCTCGCTTAGATAATATAATGTTCCCTAAAGGAGTAATCCTCATCTGTCCAAGAAAGGTGTGAAGGTATAATCACTGGGGCCTAAACCTCTGTACGATAGTTGAGGGGATGGTCATCATCCCAACCTCTTGTTGATATTGGGTTGGATATAATCCATATCTCCAAGAAATAGTTCCAGTGATCATCTATCCAAGCAAGTTCTCAAACATGAGTGGACTCACAAGTTCATTCACACTCTAGATGTTGGACCAAGGAGTTGGTATGTTCATGAAGAGACTAGGAGAGACTTGAGAGACAAGAGATTGAGACATAGTATCTAAGAAGTTTTGCATGACATTCAGATTTGCATCAAAAGATCCCACACTCACTATAATTTTGAAACAGATGTGGAGAAGAATCTGAACCTTCATGCCCAGTGAAAAGAGTGGGTCACCTGGAACCAGAGCATCTACATCAGTTTTCATGAACATATGGATAACTATTAGTTAGAGAAGATCCCTAGAACATCATTTTCTTGAGCTCTAAATGAAGGTATGGATCAGGTCAAAATTGAATCACTAGATTATCCTTATACTCCCAAGATCTAATGGATATGAAATTGGACAAAGATGTATATTGAACATCATGGATAAATATGTAGTTGAAGCTAGTGGATCTACAATTTGAGATAAGGTGTAATATCCATTGGCCTGAATGTGTGTTATCATATGATCAGGGAAATGATATACCTCACTGCACCCCACCCATGGGTCAAGTGGGAGTTTCTCTTGGACACCTTTACCAACCTTCCAACAAAATAGTTAATGAATTGATGGAAGGGCATCAATAAGAGCTTTCTAAAACATCCAGCCTTTTTGTGGGATTTGGACACCTCAAACAATCCAGTAGCTTCTAGCTGGATAGATTTTGATCAAATAACCTCTGTCCATAATCCATCTGAATTTATTATCCTCCATACACTCTTGGCTACCAAGGCATAAATAGTAATATTTTTTTGAAAACCTAGCCCCCTTGGGATTTTGGGAGAGCAAATTTATTCCACTTAACCAAAGGCAACCCTTATTTCTCCCTACTACCATACCATATGAATTAGAAATAGAGCCACTGAATCTTGTAAAGAATGCCCCCAGGGATCAAAGATAGTATTTACCAGAAGACATGTTGTGCTTCTAAAACTGTTTTAACTAGAACTAGTCAAACCCATCTTGACAACCAATAATTACACTAGTGGTGAATAAGGTTCTCCATTTTCCTTATAAGCCAATTCCAATCAAGCTTTCAATAATCATTTGCTTTTAAGAAAAAGCTTTTCTCGCTAGATAATCATATCTTTACCCATAATCTATTAAGAACTGCAATATATATATATATATATATGTGCTCTATAAAGGTGGGAAGAAGGTTCCAGAGAAAATAGGATCCAGCTTACCTACTAGATTATCAGCACTAGACGAAATAAGAAATCACATAAAATAATAGAATTAGAATTTAATAACTAACTCCAAAGATTGGACAAAAATACTCAACAAGAACATTATAACAAAAATTGAAGCATGAACTATGCATTCTAACAATGAGTATGTTATTTTTAAAAGTAAAGGTTGTAAGCCAAATAAAAATAGAACTGTGAAAAGAAACTATTTGGAATTGCAACTATAGTGGGAGTTGATTCTTATAGAAAACAAAGAGTAAAGGAAGAATCTTTTCAAGTTTGTAATAAGAAATCTTCAGAAGAAGTAATCAATTGACAATATTATAATACACAAACTATAAATTGTAACTGTAGTTTCAAAAGAGTAACATGGGACTGATAAATAAGAACAAATCTAAGGGGATGGGCTAGAGGAAAATGTGTCAAATTGATATAACCCATATGTCTTTCAACCAACATAAAGGTGCAACAGTTAAATAGAACATGTAGGGTAAAAACACATTGAAATTGTAACATTTAACTACCCATAATAATAACAAGTTACTTTCTATTGTTTATCCAATACCAATTCTAGACAAGAGTCCAAAATTTCTCTTGAAATAGCACATCTAAAAAAAATACAAAGTGGGAACTCCACTATAATTACCCATCCATTGAAACAAATGCATATACCTCCACACTCCCTAAAAACCCACAACTTACAAACACATATAAATGATCTACTAAGGAACAATGATTTAATGCAATCTCACATCGTATGTTTACAAGAAATATATTTGAAAGAACCCATCTTATTACAAAAACTTGAAGATATATAGATTTTGGAACATTTCCAGTTTGAAGAGAAAAATGTAGAATCTACAATAGGAAAGATGATTCTTCATGACATGCATATTGCAGTTCCTAATTTCTATGTTGCACTTCTGCAACATTGACCAACACATTGCATACTATTACAAAAACATTTTGTAATACACCTTCAAATTTATTCCAGGGAATGGTTATAAACCCATATGAACAAGAGTGTGCCCTATGAAATGGTTATGGAATGGTTATTCCAGGATATCTTTAAAAAATTTAAGAAAGAAGAAGGTTATAAAGATAATAGATCTCTAGATAACAATAAATAATCTATGAAAACTATTAAAGAAAAACCATATAGCCATCTCAGTGTTTCTGAAGTTCCAGTAGCAAGAAAAATTTCAGCAAATATAACAATAAATAGATTTATGAAAACCAAAAAACAAAAAAGAACATCACGTCATGTCATTGATTCTGAAGTTCCAGTAGCAACAAAATTGTGAGCAAATATAACAATAAATGATGTATGAAAACCAAAAAAAAAGTTACATCAAGCCATCCCAGTGATTCTGAAGTTCCAATAGCAACAAAAATATCAACAAATATGACTAGCAAAAATTCAATATTAAGAAACAACATGGAGAACTACATAAAATTATTTTGGGTAATTACCAAACATAAAAAAATGCAATGGATGGTTAAGAAATGCAGGGCCTCAAAAGCACAGAAATCCCACTTCTTGCTAATGGGCACAGAAAACCAGCTTCTTTCCCTAGACATTGCATTAACAACGATGATAAAAAGGATGCAAAATCCAACATCCGATTTAACTTCGCATCCGCAAGGCTGATAAAATATTCTTCAATCCGATTTAACTGGGCATGCACAATATTCCCCGTTAAATGCAGCATGTTACATTGTCGTTACTTGAGCAATCCGCCGTCGGGAATGTTCCGCCATCTTACTGTTGCATGCGGTTAATTAAGATACTGTTGCATGCCCTTTATTCGTTTACGTTAAAGGTTGCCCAACATCACATTCACTTAACCAATTGAATAACTTTCATGAAGGATTTTGTGAATAAAGCTATTCAGAGATCCAACTGAATAGAGAGGCTTTTGTGTCTAAAGTTGGCGTTTTGAACTGAATAAAAAGTTTGGTAAGTAAAATTATTCAAAGATCTAACTGAATAGAAGCTTTTGAGTGTAGAGTTATTCAGAGATCTGCTATTACATAATTTTTTAAATTACTAAATTTTAAAACCAGTTAATATGTTTTATTTAATTCTAATAAAAGTAAATCACAATAACTGGTTTTAAATATCTAGAAAATTAAAAGAAATATGTAATAGATTAGGAAAACAGATCTCTAAACCTCAATATTCTATAAAATAAACTACATGATTTTAACATCAAGCCAAAATCAGTCTTTCACATCAGACTAACATAATGGGAGAGATAAAATAACTCACGCTTGTCTTAGCAGCTTCATATTCGAATATAGTTACTACTGCTCTACCTTCAAAAGGCTTGATCTTCATATTCGAATAAAGCCAAAAGAAAAAACCATAAATCACTTACAATTTCTTCCATATAATGGTGTAAAATCCTGTCTATGCATACTTAAGAACTAGGGAAACTCTTAGAAATTTGAATTAATGCAAGAAGCTTACAGAAGTTTGAGGAAACCAAGCTCTGAAGCTCACCAGATGGAAGGAAACAGAGTCACCACTCTGCGATGGATCACTAGTCAATAACCACTACTCATTACAAATTTTCTCAACAGAAGGAGAGAAGAACACAACCTCTTCTTATTAACAGACTCCACCATATAGACTTTTTACTACTAGTTGTAACTAGGGCTAACCAATCCTTGTTTTATATCTTGTTTTTGGAATTTCGAGATAGTGGAAACCCTTTTGTTTAACCAATAGCTGAAATGGTCATTTTCGGAATTAGCAAATAGATTAAATGGTCTTTTATATATAATCTTTTTAGGAATTTGAAATTATGTAAAAGGCTTTGTTTAACTAATAAAGGTAATGAAACCAATTATGCATTCAAAAATATATTTTAAACAAGAAGTTACAATCTCTAGGTCAAAGACCCATTTCATCTATGGTTAGACTCTGCTTTTGTTTTGAATATGTGAAATTAATTGGAAATTATATGATAGTTTTTTGTTTTCTTGCTAGGGGAAACCCAAAGGCATTTAAGTAGTCAAAATCACCCGTTGATTGCATGAGCTTGCTCACATACTAGCCTTTAACATTATTGGTTTTTTGACAGTGGAGTTACTAACTAGTGACCTTTTCAACACAAAATACCTTAGCAAAACACCGCTTACCAAATTATACCATCTTAGATCTATCTAAACTCCTATCTATCATGGGCCTAGCTCTATGTAATCCCTAAGTCTAACAATATTAATATAATAGTAATATTAAATTTAATGATGTTTTTTACATGGCACCATAACAAAATTTATAATAAAACTATATCAAATTCAAATTTTCAAATATTACAACTTTTATATGAAAATCTTTATGTCTAAAGGTTTTAGTATATCCATAAGATATGGTTTTCCTTTCAAAGATTTATTTTACAAATATTTAATTAAAATATATATTATAGTTTTTATCACCCTGGTTATTTTCATTTTTTCCTAGACATTATTTTTTTTTTTAATATTTTATTGGAGACTTGACATAATTAACCATCCCCTCGTAATTAGTTGTAGAATGTGCCTCTCTACCCAATAATATTGATTCTTTTTATTGAATTGTATTGTAGTTTTTATCACCATGATTATTTTCATTTTTTCTTGCAGGATGTTTGCTTATGAAGCATCTATGTGAAGAATGGCTAGTTTTATGACAATGCTTACATGGATAAAGATCAAAACAGTGATCTTTTAGATGGACAACTCGATCACAGTGTTGGAATTTCACGATCTGTTGTTGTTGTTGATGTGGAAGAGGAGCAGAGTCTGGAACACCTGGAGGTGAATTGTCATGAATAAATCCAGCACTGTGAAACTGAATGGGCTTTGAGTAGTCTCGAATATGAAAGGACAAGTCCTTGTCATATCCAAGACTAGTTCTGTGCTTGTTGTGGAAAAGATGTTCCCAAGGTCTGATGATGGGCTTGGGAAGTGCAGACTGAGTTTCTGCATCTGCATGTACAAGTGTTGCTTTATTTGGTATTAAATCTGAACCAACTATAACATTATTGTCTCACTGTTTATGGGAGTCTGTTTCAATTTTCTGAACAGAAGCAGGTTCAGAATGATGACTCCACTATTGTAATTCTTCTCACTGGAATTGAGATTCAAGCTGTAAAAAATCAATCTTTTCATGTAAATCTTGTAAACAACTATGAATATCGGTGATAAAATCTTTGCTGATTTTGACTGTATTATCTATAGTAGAGAGTATTAGATTGTCCAATAACTCTAATATTTCATCAATTGGAACCATTTTTGTTCAGCAAATTTTTACTCCCTTTTGTGAAATGACTTTGTTGTCCAACAAATATCTTGGCCCAAATATGCTCTTGTAGAGCTTTCAAAACCTTTAAAAGAATTCTAGCTCTCCTCTGCGAGGATCTCAAAACAATATCACTAAAGACAATAAAGACTCCAAACAATATCGCTATCAATTACTATTGTTACTCAACACTCTAATTGTTTGAGACGCATGGAAAGTCGATAAGCATAAAATGATTTGCCTAAGGAAATGGTTATTGAAAAGGCAATACCCTTGACTGAGCTCCAAAAGCCTAACTTTGACCCCCAAAACAAAATATGGATTGCTTCCAAATGTTGAGCTGCTCCCAAATGCTGGAGTAGATGCAGCACCAAGTGCTAGAGTCGATTGACCAAAAGCTGTAGTGCTCCCAAAACCAAAGGAAGGAGTAGTGGAGGTAATTATGTCACTTTGATGCAACCTCGAAGATCTAAGTACTCCAGAGTGGTAATGTTTCCTAGGGTTTTGTGGAAGATGCTCAAGTTGCGCCTCCACAAGCAGAGCACAGTGAATGAATCTCAGCTGATCTTCATAATAATCTACTGAATCAATGACTTAATTTCTTGCTACTGTTAGAGGTACGCCTGGATAGGTTCCTAATTCAAAGATTCTTCTTGGAGGAAGATCTAGAGATTATAAATCGGCTTCACATATAGGATCGAGACCTGTGGGGTGATCTCGGCTTCCATTTTTGAGAGCGCAGGTACAGAGAGCAGATTATGTTAGGACAGAGGCAGCGCTGGTGCGCGAGAGGGCGTTATGTCACGACAGAGGCAGTTCTGACAGTGTCAGGCAGAGGAACGTTTCATCGTTCAAGTGAATATGGCAGACAGAGAGAAGGTCTGTATAAAAGAATACGGTAGAAATAAATTGCACAAAAAGGCCATAAACAAATGGCTCAAATTAATTATGCAGGGCAGGAATACGCCTGCTCTGATACCATGTTAAACACACATGGAGAGCAAGAGAGATATGAAAGATAAAACATGCAATACAATTTTTATTGACAAATGATATACATTTATAGTACATTATGTGACCGTTTGGATTCACATCCCAAGGTCTCTTGGACTACTTAGTCTATTCAGCTTCTACACTAACCCATCTAGGATTAGGTGTCCAACACTTAGTGATCTGAATCCATATATACAGTAAAAAAACTAGTTTAAATAACACAAATCAAGATTTCACCACAATTGTTTCGACCTAAAACTCCAAAAATTCGCACTAAAGACAACTCTTTTAGTTTCGAGTTGTCTTTAGTGTGACTTTTTGGAAGCTTTTTCAGTGGATTATTTCGGTCTAATCTCTCTAAAATTCGGCATGAATTCATTCAAATCACAAGGTTGATGGGTAACCAACATGAACGAAGGTTTTTGTGAGTAAAGTTATTCAGAGATCTACTTGAATGGAGGCTTTTGTGTGTAGATTTATTCAGAGATTTGCTATTACATAAATTTTTAAATTACTAAAACATTTTGGAACTAGCTAGTATGGTTCATCTAATTGTGGTAAAAGTAAACCACATTAACTTGTTCTAAATTTCTAGACAATTAAAAAAAATATGTGATAGATTTGAAAAACAGATTTTTAAACCTCTATATTGTATAAGATGAAATACATGGTTTTAGCATCATGCCACAGCTCAAGTTCAAAATTCCAACTCAAATGTTATAGTCATTAAAATCAATTCAAGGTGAAGAAAACACAAAATCGTTCCTTCATATCAGTTTTTGTTTAGATTAACAAAGGCATGCCAAAACAAATGTAGCGGGGAAATAAAATAACTCATATTTTTCCTAGAGACGCTATAAACTGCTCCTCCCATCCTCTCCTAATATTCCATTATAGTTACTAATGTTATACTTTCAATAACTTCGAAAGGCAACTTTGAAAAACAAAAGCAAAAACCATTAATCACTTATAATTCGCTCCATATCCGGATTTTACTCATACTCCAGAACTAG